>JAMZAV010001300.1:0-166241 GCA_024449915.1 Sweltsa coloradensis | reverse complement strand
TAATCATACTAGATCAGGTTTATGTAAGGACAAAACATGAGTTCACCAAAACAATCCAATATATGGTGTGACTGTAGGTATGTCATTTATCACAGTCTTTGAAATACAAAATATATTTTTTTGATTTTTTTGGTGATGCATTTTTCCGCTATTGCTACTTTTTGAACGATCTTTGGTGCTAAGTTTAGCCTAAAGTATAACATTAGAATGGCTGATATTTTTGTTGTAGCTTACACTCATTTTTGACTATAGAATAAGGTATTTTGAAATGTATAGCTTACGTATCATATTTCTTTTGAAGGTACATTACCACAAATATACCGGAAAATGTAAAGCAATGTAAAATGTAAGGTATTGAAGATACACATTTCAAAATAGGTACCTCATTCTTAAGTCAAAGATAAGTGAAAGCTACAATAAAAATATCAGCCATCCAAATAGTATAATTTTTGCAAAACTTTGCACCAAAAATTGTTTAAAAAAGTAGCAATAGCGGAAAAATGCATCAATCAAAAAAAATTGGTCTTTTCAAAAGACAGAGATTAAATATCATATCATACTCTTTTACATCGGTTCTATGCATAATTTGGATTTTGGGTTATGGTGAACACACAGCCTTAACTATAGCTGCAAGGCTGTAATTCAGTTGGTATAACTAACGTCAACCGTTAAAGGGGTATTCACCCGCAAACCACAAAAAATGTATTTCATTCAGGCTTCCTAATTATGAATATAAAAAATAACAGAAAAATGCTTCAGTCCACCATGACCCGAAAAAATTGTCAAACTTGGTATTTTTCGAGCAAGGTCCCATCGACAAAAATCTTCCACAAGAAATAAAGTGGGGACAAACTTTTTGCCCTGTGACCTTGAAGGATTTTGATTTTTTTAATTGGCCATTATTGACGAATAATCAACAGCCTTTTCTGAAAATTCTGAACATTTTTGGGGGGAATTTGGTCAAGTGGTTCAGCCAAGATAATGCTGGATGGATTACCAAGAACTAGAAGGGTTGTGATTTAGGAATGTATATTTTTGCGTGTTTGAGTGTGTGTGCACAGTTTCAAGACACGATGATATAAAGGGCCATTTTAGATTGGTACGATGCTCTAGACTCTTTGTGGAACAAAAAAGAAGCAACTTAAAGCCGATATAAGAAATTTTTAATCCGTCAATGTTCGCAAATTTAGGGACTAATAAAACAGAAAATTCTTGTAAAATCACAGTTGCAAGATATATTTTTTCAAACAGTGATGTGATGTGATGTGGTGTATGCTAAAGATGTGGAAAAAATAATTCTGTAAATAATAGCCCCGGTTAACGTTTAGAAGTTTCGGACCGGGATGGGGAAATGTATTCTGTTATGTGCTCGGTCGTGACACACTTTTTTATTATTAGCCAACATTAGGCCTACAGTAAAATTGTTATGATATGTACAAACTAAGACTAAGGCATTAATTATTAAGTAACTTTTTTTAGGATAGAAATTGTGATGGAGTAGGCTATCTCCCAATTGCATACTGCTTGATACAGCAATTGCACCTTTCCAAACACCTCAATAAAAAAGTCTATTTGTTTAGGAGTAAGTAAATAAATACTTATCCCATACAATATAAACTTAAGAGGTCATCACAAAGTGTTTATTATAAATTAAAAGGTGATATGCTATGTGTCTGGAAATGAAACTTACTTACTTACTTTACTTACTTACTTACCTACTTACTTACTTACTTACTTACTTACTTACTTACTTACTTACTTACTTACTTACTTACTTACTTACTTACTTACTTACTTACGCATGGACTACCGAACAAACGAACAGAAGTGTAACGAATAGGCCTATATATTCCCCTTATGACATCACAATATAGTGTTATGAACACAAATTTCAATCGTTATCTTTTAATTACTAGGAAAACGCTTAAGTCCCGCCGCGTTGTTGGATGAGCGTAATTGGTGCATTGAGCTGCCATGTGTTATGTGAATTTTCTGTTCTGTGAAAAAATCATTACTAAGTTGATGATTTTTTTAAAAATAATTTAAAATAAATAAAAATTAACTTTAATTTTTAATTTTTTTAATTAATCGTAATTTTTAAAAAAGAAAAAAATCGTAAAATTTCGATTTCCATAAGAAATAATTATTTGATTGTGCTCAAATTTTACACGAATATATGAATTCATAAAATTAAGGTTCTGTGAAAAAATCATTACAATTGGATAAAGAATGTAGGTGTTATTTGTCAAAGAATTGTTTTAAAAAAAAACCCCGTAAAATTGCGATTTTTTATGAGAAATAATTATTTGATTGCGCTTAAATTTTCCACGAATATATAAATTCATAAAATAAAGGTTCTGTGAAAAAATCATTACAATCGGGAAAAGCGTGAAGGTATTATAAATCGAAGAAATTTTTTAAAAATCGAAAAAAATCGTAAAATTGCGATTTTTATGGGAATTTTTTTTTCGATTGTGCTCAAAAACGTGGCAGTTCTAAGTTCAGAGATTTCGAAGGTCTTAATAAAATTTCATCGCAATCGGAGTATCGGTTTAGCCGGAATCGTGCTAACAAACAGACAAAAATACAAAAAAAAAAGAAAAAAAAACATTCCGGATTTTTTTCTCCAGTGTAGTGAAATGGAATCTTCGCTTCGCTCGCTACGCTCGCTACGCTCATCCAATTAATTATCGATTTTCTATCAATAGTTGTAATAACTGTAGGTAATATTTAATCACTGTCAAATACTTACTGATATTGATTTGGCGTAGAACCAATAATGATCAACTATTAATTGATAGATAAATAAATTTTTATACCAATCAATATTGATTACTTGAAATTGGAATGCATATTGGTACCATCTATTGGCAGAGACAATAATCATGATTATAGTTGAACTGATTTTAACAACTTTATTTCAACCAACAAGACAATTTTCTAGTTAGTTCCCTTGCTGAAGTAACTTACAAAATACATGGCGTTGAGCGATACCTTCATTTTATGTATGTCGGAGTATACGATAATATACTTCCTCGGCAAAATATTATTCCAAATAATTTAGATTAGCGGTTAGGATTTGTTAAATTTTACTTTAATCTATTTATATGTCCTTGTTGGGTTTATTCCATTCACTTAAAACGCACATCGTTTTCACAAAGAAGTTTACAAAGTGAGTATTATGTATTCCTTGGAGGTAGAGTGTGAGAGGGGTTTATACTTGAGTGATTTGCCAGGTTCTAACCGAGATGAACATGTTTCTTGTTCTAAAATACTCGAGGCTTTATCTCCTTCTACCCTGGCGCATAACTCACCGAACTGGGTCATACTTACAGGTTGGGAAAAAGCAACCCTGACACAGATTGGATATTTCATTTGAAGGTAGCGAAAGTGAAAGTAATTTAGGAAGAAGTCAGACGTACAACCTTATTAGCCATTCGTATTACGAAATTAACTAAAAGAATCAAAACGACGAATAATTTGAAGAATAATGGAAAGTAAGAATTCCTAGCAGTAAATAATGTTATCTTTGCGGAAAAGTTTCCTACTTCAGTGAATATAACAAATAAGAAAATATCTTGTATATTATGAAGTGTTGAAATCTTACTAATTTGAATGTTTTAAAATAATGTTTCCCACTAACGTCGCGTTTATAACTTACGCGAATAACTTAAAATCATTGAGAACAATATGATTTCATCAATAAATATGATTTTATGATTTGTAATTTATAAAGAAAAAATTCATTCGCGTAAGTGAAATTTGTAAGATTACAATTCGTGGTTCTAGAAGAATTGGTATGTTATACGGTAGTTTGAATAAAGTCACTTTCTCTCTGTTGAGTGGGTGTTAGGTGGAACCAAAACATAAATATTAAAGATATAACTAGATAATACCGCATTCTTACTATCCCAAAAAGACGATAAAAGATATTATGTAAATATTGCTTCGTTTCATTTCTCAGATCGTAAAATCGTATAAATATAATCTTTTTTTTCTTTTTTTCTTTTTATACTAATAACTATACATAAAAGTTCTGCTTAAAATGTTACATAACAAGGGACGTGAATGTGAGTTTCCTTCTAAGAATTAATATTTATAATTATTACCGTGAATGAACATATGATTATTCATAGAAAGTCGTATTTTTAGATCTACAAATAAGTCCAAATAACGCAGACTTAATAGTTACATAATATTTTTACGTAAAAGTGAAACAAAAATTTCATCGCTAGTAATGAAAATATTTCTTCGAATTAAAAATTAAGATAGCAAGTAGCTTTAATAAAAACTCCCATTATAGGTGTTGTCGGAACTAATAAAAGCCACAAGCAATTCTGACTGAAGGTATTATAAGGTTAGTCATTCAAATTGCAACTAAATAGACCTAACAAATTTCTTCCTAGCAGCCCTTTTAATTTTTATTCTTATAATTTTCAATTTATAATTTAGCAACTATATTTTGTTACGTAACAACAAAAATTTTACGATTCGATTTTTAAGTCTAGGCCAAGAACGTTTTCCCACCTATCCAGGGAATCAATACAATATTATACACAATTAAATTATTACATATAAATAAACACAAAATATACGCGTAAAGACGAAAAACAAACGAACACGTCAACATTGATATTTAAAAAACGGCTTAACGTCCAGATTTTTTTTTTTTATTAGTTCAGATCTTTATTTCAAGGTGGGATTAAGGCTAGCAAAACTTTATCTTCCATCCAACCTTTAAGGAGTTACATAAAAAATACATACATAATTATATTATAATTATGCATAATTATTAGAACATATAGTAATTGGCCTGATAAAAATTACAGATGATTAATAAAAACATAAGCATTTAAAAATTATGATAAACAATTTATAAAGCTAGACTTTCATTCGCGTGCGCATTCATCCATCACTTTCATACAATTTCCTTAGAGTAACAAAGAAGGCGTTATATGGTCAGATTTTCTTTATCCTAATATAAATCGGACACAGGAATTTTGTGCCCTTTGGAGACGAATTGCCAGGTCCTCGGTCAAGTCATTGTAAACAACGTCGCACAGCCAGGAGGGAAACAATGACGTCAGTATTCATCGATGATGTAGAGCGAAGAATTAATAAAATATTGTTTTACTTTAATTTTGAAAATGTCTATGTTAGATTGTTGTAAGATTATCAGAAATCTTGTTATAAAACATCCTAATTTACCCTAATTTCCTAGTTATTTATCGAATGGAGTCACACCTAGTAAATGATGAGTACCTAACGGACATTCCGAAGCACCACATTCTATATAGCCTACAACACCACAAACTGATTTTGCCGTTTCAAAAGTAATTAGTACCTTTATAGTCCACCGTTGCTGCAGTTGTAAGTTTAAATTGTAAAATACAATAAATTTTCTGTGAAAAGCAAAAGTAATTTATAGCGGTGTTATCGAACTATTTTAATGTTGAAGTTCATTGACTCGATTACATAAATACGAATCCTTTTTTCCAAGAATAGTTGAAGATGTTACATAACTTTAATCAAGGTTCTCTGTGAAATGGTGGAGGTGCCGGTTCCCTGAAGTAACAAGCACAAGAGAATTACGTCAAAAGGCAAGTCGCTCTGTGAAATGGTGTAGTTGCTGGTTCTCGGAATAAAACAGGGAAACCTACACAATAATTCTGCACCCTGATATTTATTTTAAATGTATTTCAAATTTTCATTCAATTCCTGATTCCGTACTTACTGCAGACATACGATAAATATAACATGTTTATAAATTTATAACATATTATGCTATAAGGAAATATTCTCCAAACGCATATTATCGTTTTTACTTATAATTCTATAGCTAGTAGCCTATAGCCTATAAACATGATTTAATCATGTTACATATTTTGTTTGGCAAATTTTTAAATAATGAATTTATACTTTAATATAATTACTGTATTTAAATTACTAACATTATTACAATGATAACCAGCTGTGGAAGTTATTTTATTTGTTGCCAAACCATTTAACATAGAGCACAGCGTCCCAAGTGTACTTTTGTACTTTTCAAAGTATTTGCAGCCATATCAACAGTGGTTGGCACTGTTTCCATCCTCTGTAAGATAAATACTTTCTAATTTCTTATGGATAAACCTATTTTGTATGCTACAAAATTTTATTTTCCGCGAGACCACAAACTCAATAAAAATAATGATATTTGGAAAATATTCACATATTTATTGTAACCAAAGACTACCTTAGAAAGACAAACCATGTACTAAAATTGATATATTATCTGTCAGCTAAACACAATTTCAAGAATTTTTTTATAAAAAAATATAGTTTATAAAAAGTGTGATTTTATTGACTACTTCAATATTTGAATAACCAGAATTTCCTAGGGATTATTCATTGACCGTAAGCCGAACCGGATGTAATGAAAAGAAGGGTCTCGCTCCTGAAAAAAAATGTTTACCTAGACAAACACCTGTGGGGAGATGTACTCCTATGTTTTGTTTCTTACCGCTCACTCATCCACCCACACATTGCACACTGCATGCCAACATGATATTTAACTAACATACATTAATTAACTAACAGCTTGGAATATGACCTTTACAACAGATAACGCCTCCAGCGGGAGAAAACTGCAATGTTGCCATGCACCATTGGGAGCGTTCAGCTCCAAAAACAACAAGACACAAAACACAATACTATTTGTATAGTTACAACAATGTTCGGTAGGTCTCGGATTTGAATCCCGCCACCGGCAATCCAGACTGAAAGTTAATAAAGACTTAAATAAAGCATGAGTTAGTAAATGAAAAAAGCTAATTGAGGAATACGCACCGCCAAAATTCTCATCATTAACCTAATTGACTCAAAGTAGACAAGGCAATAATTTTTTCCAAATCGAATTCAAAACTCTGAAGTTGTTTAATGCTTTTGTATTTTGATGTGTTTTATGTTAATTAATATGGAAAAATAAATGCAAAATACGAATTAAATAAACAAAATAGTCGCGCGTTCGTTGGTTGTTACCAAATATTTTTACAGCGTAAAATAACACCAAAATCATGCACCGTACTTCCATAATAATGCGGACACCCCTTGAACCATGCTTTCAAAGTGAGGGTTGTAGCTAGCAGAACTAATACTGGCAAATACTCTTTTATGGCTAGGGCCAAAAGGGAGTGGAATGCTCTCCCAAAAGGAGTAATGGTGACTCTTCCTAAATCACTGGGAGTATTAAAAGGACTGTTGAAAAGTTAAGTGTTATGTCTTGTACCCTTGTTCATATAGATTATCATAAGTTACTATTTAGTTATATTCATATTTTTACATAATATACTAGCCTATGTTTAGTATACTGAGCAGCCACCGATTGTGTCAAAATGTAATCATTGCAATCAAAGATGTCAATAAATATTCTATATTCTAACTAAACATTTCAAACTTAACTTAACTTAACAGGGATAGATAGGGGTGAATCTGCCAACGTTTCGTAACGACTGTGGACCACATTGTCAAGGTGACTGATGTTGTCGTGTGTCGTCTGCCTATAATAATATCAGTCACGTTGACAATGGGGCCCACAGCGGGTACGAAACGTTAGAGTTTAAAGGTGCATTAGTATTAATTTACCTTTACTTACTCGGTCTATCCGAAAATGGAGTCATGATTAAAATATAATATACATAACAATTAAAAAATAGTACAGAGAGCTTCAAACAAAACATCATACAGGCATAGATTGGGATTGGGATTGGATATTGCTTAACGTCTCATATTTATGCACTTTGGCTAATCGAGACAATGAGTGGTGATAGATGAGGATGAAGTATGAACAGAAGGGAGGAGGGGAAACCCGGTACCGGCACGTAGCCTACTCCTTTCGAAAAGTACCAAGGGGACCAACGGCTTAACGTCCCATCTGACAGGACGGTGTAACTTTGACAGTCATATAGGTTCCTCCACTAACCAGGACTGAAGAGCAGACGTCGAGGAGAACGAAGCCGTTACACTAGCTTTCGAACCCTCCATCTGCTCTAACCAGCGGTGTACGTGAGTTTCAGGGTAGAGCAGTCACCCACTCTACCCATGACCACGCCCGATTCTGCTTAATTTCGGTGTTCGAGTGGGAACCGGTTAAACGAGCTCGGCTAAACCACTGGCTACAGGCATAGAAATATGGAAATAAAATTAAATTGAAACCAAACGTCTAGTATAGGTCTAGGTTTGTTTTGGCGGACAATCAGTTTATTTGTTCGAAAGTTAAATGAGTGTAGGCCTATTCTGTTCCGTGATGAAACAAGTTGAGTCCAGACCCGACCCACAGGTGGTCTAGTTACGTGAACTGTTCGTAGTCCGTCAAAGTCTCCTGTCAAATACACGAACTCATATACTTCTACGTAATGAACGAACGTACCATCCGCTCGCTCGGAGGATCTGGGTTTGACGAGTGAAACCACTGATACGGCTAAGCAGCGCAGGATAAATAACCATAACAAAAGTGCAATATTTCTAGCACGTGTACAACTACTCAAAGATGGGTGTTTGACGGGTTTTTTTTTTACAGGGGGAAACCTGTTATAGGGATAAATGTGTGCCCCTTTTCAGGTGAACTAGGTATTTCTCGATTTGGTTAGTCGGGAAACACTCCCGTGGGTGTAATTGTTATTATTTACTACAATTCAGAAATTAAAAAAGTCCGCCCCAACCGGGAATCGAACCACGGATTCAAACTACAATTCAGAGATTAGAATGTACCCGTCCTAAAGGTCTAGTGGTTAAGACGCCTGTCTGGAATGCGGGAGATCCGTGGTTCGATTCCCGGTTGGGGCGGACTTTTTTAATTTCTGAATTGTAGTAAATAATGAACTAGGTATCTTGCGGATAAGACCATTTGTGAAGGAATGTCAAGGGATGTTTAAAGGACTCAATCGCTTGCGTTCGCATTAACGACTGAGGAAAACCTCGGAAAAACCTTCAGTCAGGATTGTCGGTCACGACGGGATTCGAACCCGGGATCTCCCGAATCAGAGTCGGGCGCTTCTCGCTCTAGCCATGCACTTTTCGGTAAGATGGGTGTGAGATACTAAATGGCACTAGTAAGTACTTAACATAAGTTATAATGCCACTTTAGTAAAATGCTACGAAAACGCGTGTAACAAAAAATAATTATTCTTTATTTTTATATTAATGATAATAATAACAGCAAGAAGTGATATAAAACAAAGAAAACCTTCCAATTTTAAATACCATACATATATAATATGTTAAGTACCCACACTACACTATTTTGGCCGGTGCCATGACATACGCGCGCCTCCGGGCCAGTTCACTAACTGTGTATGTGTTCCGAAGATACTGGCGCTGTATTGGCTCAGTTCTTGTCGGCAGCTGTGAGAAATACATCTCGCCAATGAGCTTACATCTTATGGCCGTGGTAGACCTCGCCGCTCCGCACCTCCACATTTCTTTAACCATCACCCGCAGTACACACGTAAACGGTCGATAGCCTGCATTAGACTACTCCGTTTTGGACAGGACTTTTTGGTGTTGTAAGATCTACCTGGTAAGAATAAATTATTTTATTGGAACTAGGTTGCTTCGCTAACGCGTTGATGAATGAGCTTTTATGGTTGATTATCGTTGCCCTAAAAGTACGATTTCTATGAGAAATATTTCTTTGGTTGTCCCTAAAATCATAACATATCTATAAGTTTAGTGATTTCAAACTTTCCCATAAAGATCCCATATGATCGGCGCAGCCATTTGCTGGTTGCACGGGCCAAATATCAAGATAATAACGCATTCAAAATCGAAAGAAAAAAATCGTAAGAAAGTACGATAAAAAGTACCAAAAACTTGGCAGATCTTAGTTCAGAGATTTCGAAGGTCCCCTCTAATTTTCATCAAGATCGCATATTACGCCATTTGCCCGATAGAGAGCGAACAAACAAACAGACAAAAGAAAGGGTAAGTAAGGGTAAGTGAAATTGAAGTATTCGCTTCGCTCATTCAATTACAGACTTACATACAATTTTCGCATTGATTCAACAGATACATTGTACTGCACATTTGAGTATTTAGTAAGTTATCCAATGCTATAATCATGAACAAAATCGCTGCTACATTATATTTAAAACACTTTAATTTTGAGGAGAGGTCTATAGTTTGATATTTTTCCTTCAGGTTTACTCTGCGTTAATAAACATTTTGAGAATAAAATTGAGGTATTTTAAAATGAGAATCAAGGTATAGTGTGGTATTTTTTTTATTCCGGTTCATACAATTTACAAAAATAATTCAACATATCAATCAGCTGTAAAGAATTTTATATACGATGTGAAGAGATCTTGGTAGGAAATGATTATAATTTCCCTGCATTCGATGACAGCTTTACGTACTTTTCCCAAGGATCTGTCGAAACTCACTAAACCCCGAAGCAGATATTTTATCTGGACGCTGCACCACTGACATCTTCCGGCATTCTAATATACTAACACAGTGAATCAGAGAGATCGTCGTGTATTTCTTGGCAAGTTGGCAATCAATCGGAAGAATGTTTGTAAACAAGTTGCGCCCTTGATATGTAGGTCCCACAGCTGAGTTGCTTCATCCCGGCCAAGACAAGACAAGACAAGACTAAACAATTCATTTGACTATTGAAGGTGATAAAACACGAGTTTGTACAATCTTTGTGTTCAGCTTACAACGTTCATGTTTGGAATTATCCACTTCCAGCACAAGGTAACATATATTTATTGATGTTCACCAGCTGAATTGGACAGTATTTGTATTAATTGTGAAGCAATAATACTTTGTTTAAGTTGGTGGACTACTTTTAGTACTCCTCTGCAATGGGAGCGATATTCTTACTCATCTGACACTGTACTAGGAAAACGCTAAAGTCCCGCCGCGTTTATGGATGAGCTTTTTTTTAAGTTTTAGGTTTGGGTGGGATATCTTTACTTTTGCAAGTGCTTTGTTTTTCTGCCGACGCAATGTAGGTGATTGTTGTCAAGTTTCTATTGTTTCTTGTTAATTTGTTATTATTTAACGTTAAAATCTTACATCAAAAGCTATATTTCTATGGATTCTGGCTAACTTTTTCAACTTTTTCTTTCAAAAGGTACTACATCACCATAACCTTAATGTCCATGTATAATATGAACGTTGTAGCCCCACCCGTTTGGTCATAATTGGCCCAAATAGCACAAAAATATCGCACAAAAAGTCAAAAACTTATATTAAAAGCTTTATTTCTATAGATTCTAGCTAACTTTTTCAACTTTTTCTTTCAGAAAGCAATACATCACCATTACCTTAATGTCCATGTGAAATATGAACGTTGTAGCTGTACCCGTTTGGTCAGAATCGGCCCAAATGTCAAGAAAATATCGCACTAAAAATCGAAAAAAATCGTAAAAGTACGATATTCATGAGAAATAATTCTTCGATTGTACCCAAAAACGTGGCAAGTCTAAGTTCAGAGAAAACGAAGGTCGTGTCAAATTTTCATCAAGATCGCATATGCCGTTTGCCTGGTAGAGAGCGAACAAACAGATGGAAAAAAAAAAAAAAAAAAAACGAGCTAAATTTTTTGGGGGTCGGTGAAATTGAAGTCTTCGCTTCGCTCATCCAATTATTTAGGTAATGTGCATTTGCGGAGAAAATCTCCCCTATATGCATCACTTTTTGTCCGTCCGTCTGTGCGTGTGTCACGTCTCAATAAGGCAAGAACCAAACGTGACCTTCGATTGAAAATGGGTGTTTTGTTGGCTATACCCTTCAACAAGAATGACCCAGGGTTCGGGGGCAGAGTTACCCAAAAAGGGGCATTTTGAACCCGGCACCTCCACCAAACGGTAATTCAACATAAATATGTAAAGTTTTAAATTTAAAATTACTTTTGAAGGTTATGTAATAACGGTAAGCTTCGCTTTCTATATTATTAGTATGTAGTAGTAGTAGTAGTAGTAGTAGTAGTAGTAGTAGTAGTAGTAGTAGTAGTAGTAGTAGTAGTAGTAGTAGTAGTAGTAGTAGTAGTTAGTATGTAAATAAGTATGTCTATACTCTTTTATATTACTGATTATTTACTACCACAGCTTTGCTCATTCATAATTCATTGCTTAAATACCTCGAGTAAATCTGTTTCAGACTGGCTTGAAAATTACGGGGTGAGAAGGTTCAAACCCTGAGATATTTCAATCCAGGGTTCACGTCATGGCTAACATATGGATTGCTTTCTCTATCAAGCTTTCGTCATCCCCACAATTCTCACAAACCGTGTAGTTGTATACGTTTTAGCCTAGTTGTTGGGTACACACTGCGGCTTCTGGCTGTCGGATGATTAGCATACTTGACACACCTCCAAATGCAATGCAGGGAACTTGACGATTGAGATAGTGTGAAGTTAGCGTCACTTTTTGTCTACGCCGCAAAAAACAGTTACAATTTACGAGCACTCGTACATCTTAACACGTGTTTCATAAAGATTAAATAAGATGTGCAGCAAATGCATGACTTTTGTATGTTATAATAAAGATGAACTGATGTTTTGATCCTAAATCAGAGTAAAAATGAGTTTTCCTTCGTTTTGTTTTCAACGTGTGTGACTGATTGGGTAGACTCGAAATACGACGTTGTTTTGTTATTATTGCTTTTATTTTTATTCAGTGACGTTCCCAGGAATTTATTTCGGTGGACGAAGCTGCCAAGATCTTCCAAAACTTAATAGTTTGTAAGCTCGCTCCCTGCATTATTCAATGGAGGGTGTCGGGGAGGAGAGCCCATCACACCCACACCTAAAAAATCAGGTTTTAATCAGTTGAGGATAAGGACAGGCTGCTTCTTCGAGATATAAACTTAACTTATTGCACATTGGTATACAATCACTAATATTAAATTATTGTACTTTTAAAAAATATAAATTATTTTCAGATTTTTAGGAGGCCAAAACGCAAAATAGGTAAATAAGTTCAAATGAATATTACAACGATGAGATATTTGGTGGAGGTGCCGGGTCTGTCTGTCTGTCTGTCTGTCTGTCTGTCTGTCTGTCTGTCTGTCTGTAAGTCCGAGCAACGCACGTGGCACTCTAAGCCGGTCGGACGTAGGCGTGTAAGCCCTCCGCACGTGCCGTCTTGATCATTATCCTACTACTATCTCTCTCTCTCTCTCAGCCCCCTCATTGAGTAGACATTATATTCTCAGGATACTCGTGGAAACACCACGGTATCGACTCTCTTGCTAATGATGTTCTTGTTGTGCTAACCTGGGATTCCAACCTACAGTAATGGACAAAAGACGGTCGTTCCATCTTGGGAATATTAAGTTTGTTATGGTATGCACACTTCGCATGCAGTATAAGCAAGTGAGGTAAAAATAAATAAACACATAAATAAATAAACAGTTTATTTAACTCTCAGATATAAAATTATACATAGTTTTGAGCACTATCTATTTTATATCGGTTATATGTTCATATATTTGAAAACGGAGGCTTTTTTGAACCGGTTTCTCCCGCGATAGGCTCTCTGTTTGTATTTTCACCATAATCATTACACAAATTCGAAATATTGAAAACCATACATAGTGATTCAACTAACCCATACAATATTACATATTTTGTAAATTCGTATATTTTATAAATTTGATAACTTAGTAAAATTGCTTGGTAAATTTTGTATTTTATAATGTGATAAATTTATAAATAGTAATTTGTAAAAAATAGCTATATTTGCTACATAAATGAATAACAATATTGTCATAAGCACTTATACCAATATCATTTTCTTTTTTTTTTATTGTCATAAAGCTTTTATCTCTCACATATAAAACCGAACACGACGTCCGATTGGCGTGCGTTTTTTGTTGGCATTGCTGTACAACCAGGATGATACAATGTTTTTCGTTAAGGATGTGGCTAGCCCCCCCCCCCCCCCCCCCAGAAGTTTGAAAGTTTATGTGCACGGCATCACCCTCTATCTATAATGAATGCAAAGTACACACAAAAATATAATTTTGTAAGCTTTGTCTTATAACCCGGCACCTCCACCAAAACGATAAACTCATAACTATTTATTTTATTTTTGTTTTTGTCTTTGACAATCTGTGCTCAAGAAAACCGGGTTTTTACGCAGAACGCAGAGGTAAAGTCTGGATCACTTGAAAGCTCTATCGTTTGTCCTATTGGTTTGTCCCCAAAATGTCATGTAAGGATGTGTAATTTGCGGAATCAAAGCACATTTTTTTTTAAATATTACTCTAACTGACCGTAAATATGCCAACAAACAGTTAATTTGTAGAAATTTTCCCAATTTTGTGTAAGAGACAATTATTTGAAATGTCAAATGTGCTCTGATAGAGACATGCACTCATTCTTTCTGAACAATTCCTCCCCAAAATTTAGCTGTTTTGGATGAAAATTGAAGTTCGAAAAGCGGTCCATACTTTATGTGAAATTAGCTGGATTTGACGATCAAGCATATTTTTTAACGTTGTAAAAAAAGTTGGTCTTGGCTAACTCTTTTGAACTTCCGTAACAGCTATTGTTAACAAATGTGATTACCAGCTCTCAATTATGTGCCCGTGAGTGTACGAAACTTGAGAAAATGAACAGATAGAAACAACTCTATCTCCCATGTTTTTCTGCGCCACGTGACGGCTGAATCCTACAACAGCGCGTGGGTACATGTTTTGTCTGGGGTCAAACCAAACCATCACCTGGCATAATGCTTTAAAGAAATATATATATGCAAATATCATAAGTTTGAAAAATAAATATAATGCTTGAGAATTGTAGTTAATTGGATTTGTAATTATTTTAAACACCTGTGGAGTTTATCTACGTATTTTACGTTTTAAGAAAGCGCAGAAACTGGCCGTAAGAATGAAAAAAACAATGCTACTATAGCGGCAACATAATATCGAAGACTTTATAACATTTTATTATCTATTAAACACCATTAAAACCACATTTGTTTACAATAATCTAAACAAAAATCACAAAGTATTTTATTTTGTTTGATTTGAGATTTTTGTTCTATTGTATCAAATACACATTTAGTCTTAGGAAAGTATACAGACAACTTTAAAAGTTTCTGTCATATTTAAGTCAACTTTAATGTCTCAATATAAGTTGAGATAAGATTGTAAGTTTCTGTATAGGTTCTTACTTAGTTAAGCCTTCACCTTCTTCATGAAACCAACTCCATAGAGATTCTGGTTGACCTACTAAAATGCGAGTCCGATATGACCTCTTGTATTTAGAAACTAAACTTACCGGAACCTATATAAAGTAGATTTCCTTTGAGCATTGTCAATCATTTACGAACTTTACACACAATTAACATATTTGATTACATTCCGTCGTTTTCATACTAC
The DNA here is from genome assembly GCA_024449915.1 of Sweltsa coloradensis. Taxonomy (NCBI): domain Eukaryota; kingdom Metazoa; phylum Arthropoda; class Insecta; order Plecoptera; family Chloroperlidae; genus Sweltsa; species Sweltsa coloradensis. The sequence goes on along the minus strand of JAMZAV010001300.1, from coordinate 150,869 downwards.
ATTTTACTTGAGCGTGGGATGAAACCACCCTTTCCGGCATTGCGTCTACTGTAAATGTCAAGTGTTTAAGACTGATTAATTACGTCCGTACTTGTATCAATGCTAATAGAACGTTCGGTACTCAAAAATGTGTGCGCTATTCCGTCAGTGCGCTATTCTGTGTACCCCTCTCGGGGGTAAGGAAAAATATTGATAAGTTCTCAGAAAACCTTCGCTTGTGTCAGCACTAGGAGATACTAATTAATATGATTACTTGCTTATTAAGTTTGTAGCTAAATTGAAATTATATTTGAATTCTCATTTGATTAAATTATTTTCCTTAACGATCCTCAATTTCGTGTTCTATGAATTGTTAAAATATATTAACTCGTAAGATCTGAAGTATATTTCTTTGTATTCGTAGACGTTGAATTATAAAACCATCGTTATAGTCATCGAACCCGAAATTGTGAAATATCTCTTAATTGCTTTGTATGTTTTCCTCAACCTGTTTCTTGGAAAATAAACAGTCAAAGGTAGGTAATTAATAAAAGTTATACATATGGCAATCAAATCCACCGGAAAGTTCGTAAAACATTAAATTTTCACGCAGATGTACATTCAACTCTGCGTGAAAACCACGCAGGTTTTTGTTGTTGACGAATAGGCACGTGCCTTTAGCATTGGCAACTTATTCTCAATAGGTGAAGTAAAAACTAATTATATTTGGATGAGCGAAGCGAAGACCAATTTCACCGACCCCCCAAAAAAATTTAGCTCGGGTGTTTTTTTTTTTATTATTATTTTTTTTTATGTTCGCTCTCTACCGGGCAAACGGCATATGCGATCTTGATGAAAATTTAAGGGGACCTTTGAGATCTCTGAACTTAGACTTGCTACGATTATGGGTACAATCGAATATATATTTTTTATGAATAGGCCTATCGTACTTTTACGATTTTTTTCGATTTTTAGTGCGATATTTTCGTGACATTTGGGCCGATTCTGACCAAACGGGTTGGGCTACAACGTTCATATTTCACATGGACATTAAGGTAATGGTGATGTAGTACCTTCTAAAAGAAAAAAAATGAAAAAGTAAGCCAGAATCCATAAAATAAAGGTTTTAATATGAGTTTTTTGAGGTTTATAATAACAATTAACAAGTAACAATAGAAACTTGACAACAATCACCTACAATGCATTCAAAAAGCACTTGCAAAGGAAAAGTGGTCCTACGCAAACTAAAAACTTACAAAAAAGCTCATCCATCAACGCGGCGGGACTTTAGCGTTTTCCTAGTAGTAAAATTAGCATTCTGTAGTGCTTAAAAAATTAATTTTCATCGATTTAGCATTAAAAACACAAAACGATAAATAGATAGCTTACAATAAGTGAACACCCGTTACCAGAGATAGCGATAGAGAGCAAATCAGAAGTCAAAGCCCAAAGCGCAGTGTATTTCTTGGTTGGATCAAACAAAAAGTATAGATATTAGTAATTTAATTATAGTCGTAATCCTTTCGTGGATGAATTCAAAGATATAATTAAATAAAAATTAATTGTAATTTAAATCAAAGTAAATCAAAATCTTTAAAAACTGCATATATCTACCGCTCATCCACCCTACATTATCGTATGGTCTACCAGCTTGGCATCCAACTTCCCAGTTAAACATGCATAAATTTGAGGTTATTCAAAACCATGCAAAGAAAGTATTACTAACAAATGTGTTTTTATTCTGAAAGTGCCTCTGAGCAGTTAAACAAATGTGACGCCACCAATTCAAAATTATTGTTAACAAACGTATGCTAGAATTTTAATGAATTTAATCACCGATGTAACGGACCTTGATATATATATTATAAAAGAATTTGAATTCAGAACATACAGTTTAACCGTCACAATACTGGTCTTATTTTGAGCCTTCCCCTAGCTAGACATCATAATATATCTATCAAAATCATGTTTACATCCGTGCAGTGACTATAATGGAATACTTTTCCTCCAGAGATCAAAGATGCCACAAATTTCAATATTAAAATAAAAAAGTTTTTTTAATCAAAATATAATTTTAAATGTTTGATTTATACTTCGTTATTTTGATACTAAATCAGTTTGCTTATTCGTATTCCACTCTCATTTTATGCTTTTATTGTATTATTTTTTTTATATATATATATTTTTGTGGGAAGCCTACCCAGGGTGCAATTCATGCCCCTCTTCGAGATAGATAATACTATTATACACATTTGATAAAGAATATGTGCATTTTAATAACTAAATTATGTTGAGGATAGTACATTAATTTGTGAAGGGATGTCAGAGGGCTGCTTAAGAGAGCTCAATCCCTTATATTCGCATTGACGACTGAGGAAAACCTCGGATGCTATGTAGATAGATTTAAAATCACTATGTGTCGGTACCTTCATTTGTAAATACTAGGAAGCTTCGCAAACGCTTTTTCTGGCGCGTTGTTGGATGAGCGTATGTTTTTTAAACGAAAAAAGTGTAAAATTGCGATTTTCATGAGAAATAATTTTTTGATTACGCTCAAAAACGGGGCAGTTCTAAGTTCAAAGATTTCCAAGGCCTCCATAAAATTTCATCGCAATTGGAGTATCGATTTAGCCGGAATCGTGTTGACAAACAGACAAAAATACAAAAAAGGGGAAAAAAGAAAAAAAAACACTGGATTTTTTTCTCCAGTGTAGTAAAATGGAATCTTCTCTTCGCTCGCTACGCTCGCTACGTTCATCCAATAAATAATAAAAGTAATATGTCTGAATTAAAATGTTGTATTCAACAATTCTAAAAATTAAATAAAAAATAGTATTATAAGTTTTTGTTACGTAGACCAACCTGTTTACTTTAAAACGTGTACCCACAATAATTCTAAGAAAATGTAATTTTGTTGGAAATGTTTCGCACAATAAATTCGTTTTCTTGCCCGAAATGTTAATGAAGATTCCACGCAAATAAGACAGCTTCTGAATAATTCAGCCGTTACGAAGGAACAAAGACAAAAGGCGCGTACGTTTATGAGTTCACTAGGTCACATCGACGCCATTTGAAAGTCTAATGAGAGTTTCAGGCTGGCTTTTCTTCGTCCTTGACGCGGCAAAGACAAAGCAGCTGGCCTATCACTCATATTCCCGCTGATGAGTAGTTGAGCGGGGCATTTGAATAAGACGACTATTAATCGCAAGTCAGAAAATACACAAGCTAGACACTATTATTATGTTTTGTAGATAGCATTGTTATTGTTATAAATATGTTTCGACACAATAGTACATTTAAGTAGCGTCGACATAGAGTTCGTAGTGACTAAAAAGGAAAGATTAAAACCCTAGTGTAAATCGAAATAAATTTGTTGTTACACCGAGATTGTTTTGGTATTATGAAAAGATTTAAAATTGTGTATGCATTGTTTAATCATTGTTTTGTAAGTTGTATTGGAAAATTGTAATCGTACAATCAAGAATAAAATTGTTCTCATTTATTTAAAATTTGTAAGCATTTAGGCCTTAATAATTTTAAAAAAATTTATAAGCCTATTATTTTTTAAATATATACTTCAACATTTTTTACTTAAGTTACCAAATGTGTGTATTTTCTTCTCTAAACAATGTTATTATTATACAATAATTATACAATTATTATATATATAATGTTGTCCTCCTTTGTAAAGTTGTCCTGCTTTGTAAATCAGTTTTTATAACTGAATAGGATAGACGTTAAATAAATAAATAAAATAAATAATTAAATAAAATTATAATACATATTATTCTAAACTCAATGATTATACTATGTCCATTGTCGAATAAACTATTACTAGTAGTACGTGTTAGTGATGGAGAAATCTACCAAACAATGCATGGCTAGTGAAATCAATAATATATCCATCAATAGAAGAAGCAATTTAGTACACAGCGCCTTATACGAGGCAAAGCAATATTGAGTCTTTAGCACAGAACAACCTACTTAGATTTATAAATAATATATAAAGTCAAGGGTATTGCGGAATTAATAAAACGTCTTATGTAAAGAGCGCACAAAACCTAAACAAACTGATAATGAGGAATGAAAACTCTGAATAAACATGCGCAAAAATGCGAAACATTAAAACAACTCGTTCGTGACAAGTGACGTATACGGTCGGGACGCCGCGACGTCTTAAGCGAGTGCTCGGTCTTGACACACTTGAGAATAATCGTCGCGACGCCGCGAAAAAACATGCTACAAGCCAAATGAAATGTTACGAGCTCAGACTTCGAGATTCGAGGCTAGATAGTTTTTTGTTTTTTATCGCGAATAACATGCGGTGTCTAACTGTCCACGGGAACTAATTCGGATTTCGGAACAACCCAACAAGAATGCAGATATGCTTGAAGTGAAGACCATTTCAGCAATGTCAAGTTGATGGTATTAAAAAACGTGCACTTTATTTCACAAACTAGGAAAACGCTAAGGTCCCGTCGCGTTGTTGAGCGAGCACCGGTACGTGCAACATGACCCGAGTACGACATTCCCATAATGTTCCATACCAATAAGCCTTTAAGGTCTTGACCGATTTAGCTGAAAATTTGTAAAATAGGAGAGAATGGATAAAATCCGCCGGCATCTAGAGGAGCTTGACATCATTTCTTTGGGAAAACTATTTTAACTCGTTGGTAATAACAAATAATACACTGCTTCCTCGATAGTATTTTGATTACTTCTAGGTGGCAGTGCATACAGTGACCAGAATTCTCGTGCGACTTTTCGTTGCCATGGTAACGTTACTTTTGTTAAAATGTAATTTCTATCTACACTACTTAAGGTCTTGACCGATTTAGCTGAAAATTTGTAAAATAGGAGCGAATGTTGTATTTATTGACCCTGCAAAATTTCATAACGATCGGAACATTTTTATTTTTTTATTTTATTTTTTATTTTTTATAACCAAGGATTTGATTTTGTTCAAAAACCATACAACAACCCGAATAGGTGGTATGTACATGTGTGCAAAATTTCAGGTCGATCAGAGAAACGGTGGTACCGAAGCAGTAACAGGAAAAAAAACAAAAAAAAACAGACATTCGAGCCATAAGAGTCAAGTGGAGACGATCGCTACGCTCGCTCAATTATGTGAAAAGTTGTGCAATTCGTTGTCGTGGGAGTTGTGGGAGTCGTAACATCAATCAATTATTAGATTGGGGAGATGAACTAGAAATGTGTTTGATGTAAATTGAATAGTTTCTCTAATTTGTTTTGTGCAAATACTTTTGAAAACACTCATTCTGAAAATGGACACAAAATTGCAATCCTCAAATCTACGCTATTTATGTGTTATTAGTATTAAGCAATATTTGACAAGCCATACTTCTTCATTAGGTGAATGAAATGAAAGCAAAATATTCGTTTGATAAAATTTGACGATCATATCCCATTTGATTTAACGTGAACTTTTGATAACGCTCAACCAGAAAATGTCAATTAAAACGAAATTCAACTAAACCTACGCAATTCATTATTTATTTCTATAACGCAATCTTTAATTATCTACCTACTATAGGCCTACTTCTTCATTATGTGAAGTCTGATTACCCTTAAATGTGTAATAAATTTCGAAATATTTCTTTCAAAATGATCAAGTGCAGCTTGCTAATACTAGGCCTATAGATATGAAGCAATATGTCACGCTCTTTATCAAGTAACAGAATATGTGTCTACGGAGACGTGCAGATATTACTTATGAGTTATAACATACCTGATACACCTGTTTAAACGAGAGTATACCTTTCGATCTGAATGTTGTGTTCCAAATATTATTTTACAAAACAATTATTTTCTTAAAACAGCTTCAATTTCTTATAACATTGTGATTAAATGCGTTTTACCATCAATTATTAAAAGGTGCAGTCACACAACTTAGATTCATGAACTGATTGACTAAAGGGTCGACATGAAATGTATATTTTTTTAATAGCACCAGAACTTGACTTAAGCATTATTGTCCGAAAGCGGCTAAGGATGATAATACATAAGGAGTTTTTTTTTTATCGGGGCACACTTTGACGATCCTCGTCACCTCTCTAAAAATACTTTTTTTTTAAATGACGCTTGAATCGGCATGCTAAATTGGTACTGGTAAAAAGGTTTCCATCCTGGCTGTCGTGTTGTTTGAAGGAGGCTTCTCTCCGCTGTCGGAAACAATCTAACTTGACTTGAGAAAAAGTTCTTTAGCAACGACATTCTGAATGAACTTGAGGGAACACTTTGTGTAATCGTGGCAACATGTTGCGTTGGCATCAGCTCTCGGCCAGCTAAGCATGGTGCCATACACCCGCATCAATATATTTTCTTGCAAGTGGTCAACCATTAAGAAACAATGTGATTTGGGACAATGCCATCATACTTTATTAGATAATTTTCAGTGCAAGTAAAAAATGTCGATATTTTTACAAGGCTAAATGGCTAAAAGTATCTACACTTTGTAGAAACAAGTACAAAAATAGACACGGAAAACGCACGTTTAAATACAACTATCGGTAAACTGTAGGAGAAACAGTGTTTCTTAAGTTACAGTCGCTGTACGGGAAAACAAAATGTTGAGATCGGTACAGTGATCGTTGATAATAATTTAAAAGATAAGTAATTATTATTATTTTTATTTCACCCTAACATAATTTTATAAAGATTGGCATTAATCCTGTCAAATAAGATCTTATATTGACGTTTGGAGGAAAAAATTGCGATGTCGCTGAATTTTTGCAGAGACCTTCTTTATATAATACTTATCAACATACTAAAACTCCCCTACAATCGGACTGGAGCTTCGGCCGCCATATTGGAAAATGGCGGCTAAAAAGTGTCGGTTATCCAATATCTCCAAATTGGTTGGAGATAGACAAAATGTTGCATTGGCAAAAATATTCCCCATTCAATTCCCTACAAAAAAGGTGCCGTTTAAAGTTTTGGTAGGTCAAAAAATCGTGGTTTATATGTTCCTTATGGGAGTACCAGCTAATTTCCCAATTTTCACGCCCAGCATCAAACAATGCCCGGTAAATCCGTAAGAAATCGATTTAAATACAAATGGACTTTTTTACGGGGTTCATGAAAGCCTCCATTAGTATTTTAAAATATCAGGTCCACGAAATCGGATTTTGCATTTACCCGGAATTTGGGTTTTTCCATTGTTAGCATTTCCTCAAAAATGCCATTGGAGGAAAAATTCTTTCTATGCACATTGAAATGACTTGAATAATGATCCGATTACAACCAAAGTTTAAATCCAATATGGCTGTTAATTCCAAATATTCACTTTGATGTTGTGGATATTTGGAATTAGCAGCCATATTGGATTTAAACTTTGGTTGTAATCGGATCATTATTCAAGTCATTCCAATGTGCAAATAAAGAATTTTTCCTCAAATGCTATTTAGTGGGCAGTCAAATATGGTATTTTTGAGGAAATGCCAACAATGGAAAATCCCAAATTCCGGGTAAATGCAAAATCCGATTTCGTGAACCTGATTTTTTAAAATACTAATGGAGGCTTTCATGAACCCCGTAAAAAAGTCCTTTTGTATTTAAATCGATTTCTTACGGATTTACCGGGCATTGTTTGATGCTGGGCGTGAAAATTGGGAAATTAGCTGGTACTCCCATAAGGAACATATAAACCACGATTTTGTGAAGTAACCTTTACCTGCACCAAAACTATAAACAACACCTTTTTTGTAGGGAATTGTGGGGAATATTTTTGCCATTGAGACATTTTGTCTATCGCCAACCAATTTGGAGATATTCGTTAACCAACACTTTTTAACCGCCATTTTCCAATATGGCGGCCGAAGCTCCAGTCCGATTGTAGGGGAGTTTTAGTATGTTGATTAGTATTATATATGGAAGGTCTCTGCAAAAATTCAGCGACATCGCAATTATTTCCTCAAAAAATTCTTATTTGACAGGATTATATTAATACCAAACAAGTATTGTCATAAATTACAACAAAGTTTTATTTCTTTCACATGTGTACAGTTTATCAGATCAAAACAATCAAAATCAAAATCAAAATTCAATTGAAGACAGTTTTGCAAAGGATAATAGTTGAATCATATCCAATTGTATGTGGATTCTTGCTTTAATATTAAACAAAATATTACAAAGAATTTTAATATTTTTAAAAAAATTGTTTCATACAAGGTTAAAACTTTAAGGACCAAACACGAATATTGTTTCGTGAATCATTTCAAAATTGCGTACCATAACCAATGGACTCTAGTTTAAACACTACAGTAGTATTAGTTATATTAAGAGTAAAATCTAAAGGTACATAATTGATAATGATTGATCTTATGATGGACATAATTCTTTTTGTAAGCATTTGAATTCGAGCGTGTCAATCGTCATGTCGTTATGCGCCCCATAAACTCGGTGGGAGGGTGAGGGGGGGAGGCCCATGCTTGACAGATGTAACACTTCAACCAAGAGTGTCTTGCAGTAAATATAGTTTGTTTCAGCTAAGAATGCCACGGCCGAGGGAGGGCAGCACTGTCGCCCTCACACAATGCCCACCGGTTAGGAAATAACAACACAACCGCTCTCTAGAACCATCGATGTTCGGCATTAAAACTGATTTCGAAGATGGATATTATTTATTTCAAGTTAACATTTCGATAAACTGGAAGATTTTAAGAGTTGTGAGAAGTGAGACTCATTTCTTAAACGCAAGATCACCGAAACACTAGCATCGAAGACAGAAGAACAGAAGATCGATAAATTTGAAATCAACAATACGAATAAAGAGAACAAAATTCAACGATTGAAACTAATTTATCACAAATTTATTTTAATATACTTTTACTCCTTGAAGGTAAATCCATATTTTATGACTTAAGAATAATAGTTTCTAATCATTAAATATCATGAACAGATAAGACAAATTAGCTATTTTTTAGTTTGTGTAAATTTTTGAAGTTCACATGCATGGTTTTCTCTTTCTAATTCCGTTAGTATTTTCGACTTACATCATCAATAGTTATTTAGCTCTGGGTCATATTTAACGCTGTATATAATGGGAAATTCTCTCACACCAAAATATAGGTTACTGCGCCAGCCATAAATGTGACAAACGGTTAAAGAAAGTGGGCCATGCGTGTTATATATTATCATTCTGGAGCAAGCACTGACGGAAACTAAACTCCAAATCAGTGTTGAAACAACTATTGACTAACCAAACTGTTCTCTGGCTATGTCCAGAGTGTTCTTGCCCTAGGGTGTTAGGCCGAGTGACCTAATTCACCCGCTGTGGAGGAAGGTCCGAATTCATTTAGTCGGGATAGATTGGCCAATACTATCGAGACTGCCCTGATAACCTTGGAGGTGGTATTGCATTAGGGACCTCTATAAAAATATCAACCACACGACGAAAAACTATGTAAGCAATATCAAAAATAGAACAAGAAAAATTCATAATAGCCACGATGAAAGGGAAACAACGGCTGCATTCCAAATAACTCTTTAGAGAAACAACATATAACATGCTAAAAGTAGACTTTCATAGACCATACAATGATGACACACTACGATCAACTTTAGAACTATGAAACATACTTCAATGTCGTTGTCGTGTATTATGTATATATAGTTAGGTGCATTGGAAAGCATTAAAATACTTTGGGTTCAATCTCGTATTAGGTGTAGATATTTGTTTTGGTCAATCATTCTCTTCTTTAAGCACTCGACGTTTAGCGCCAATAGAAGTGAATTAGCTCATGACTCTTTGTACAGAAACTAATCTCAGAGCATCACAATTCAATTCATAAAATATTGACGAGCATAGATGCGTCCCCCATGTACATGTTTGTTGTTATTTATTTATTTATTTATTTATTTACTTCAAGTCAATCTTTTCAGTTATTTAAACTGATTTATAAAGGAGGTCAACAAATCAAACTAAGAGCATAAATATCATACAAATATTGTTGTCCTTTGTTAATAAGTTTTTATAGCTGAAGAGGATAGACTTGAATTTATAATCTATAAATAAATACAAACAGTAGTTCAGGAAATTTTGGAATAATACAACAAAGTCTGATAGTAAATTATAATAATAAATAATATATTTGATAATATATTTTTAAAAGTGTAATATATTCTGTTATTACACTATTTCAGTTACATATTTTTTTATATTTTTTATGTTTTCTTTGGTGGAACTTTTAACTGTGGAAATCAAATTTCAAAACCATAGCACACAGCACTTGAGCTTACTTCTGATAATAAAATATGATGAAGCCATAAGAAGAGACAAATAAACTTCAAATGGTCAGTTTTCAAAAACTGTTTCCTGAAATAATGGGTGTGTACGAATGATTCTTTTAAAAGTTTTATGTGAGATACAAGGTTAAATCCCTCGGAATAGTAAAACGTTCCTGATGATGTTTCATATAAATACGTAAGCTGTCGATTTACAAACATGTTCCAATCATAATCATTGCAAATGGACTCCTGTTTCCAGCGTTGTGTGTCATGGAATCTGAAAATAGAAATTGATATGTTAACAAACTAGTATACTGCATACAAATTCAATATTTTAGGAACGTTTGCGGCTTAAAATAACCAATATACAGACATGACATGAAAACAAAAATAACTGCTCTTTTCCAAAAAATAAATATGAACCATTTTAATGACAACTATCATTTAATTATTGGATAAGCGTAGCGAGCGTAGCGAGCGAAGCGAGCGAAGCGAAGATTCCATTTCACTACACTGGAGAAAAAAATCCGGAATGTTTTGTTTTTTTTCTTTCTTTTTTTTGTATTTTTGTGTGTCTGTGGACACGATTCCGGCTAAACCAATACTCCAATTGCGATGAAATTTTATGGAGGTCTGGAAAATCTCTGAACGAAGAACTGCACGGGGGGAAAATCTATCAAAAAATTATTTCTCATGAAAATCGCAATTTTACTATTTTTTTCGATTTTTAAAAAAATTCTTCGACTTTTAACATCTACATGCTTTATCCCATTGTAATGATTTTTTCACAGAACATTAATTTTATGAATTAATATATTCGTGTGAAATTTGAGCGCAATCGAAAAATCATTTCTCATGATTATCGCAATTTTACGATATTTTTTCAATTTCTAACATTTCTTCGACGAAAAAAACCTACATGCTTTATTCCGATTGTAATGATTTTTTCACAGAACTTTAATTTTGTAAGTAAATATATTCGTGTGAAATTTGAGCGTAATCGAAAAATGATCTATTAAAAAAATCACAATTTTACGCTTTTTTCGTTTAAAAAAAATTACGCTCATCCATCAACGCGGCGGGACTTAAGCGTTTTCCTAGTTAGTACACAGACCACGAAACTATACTTTTTAATACATATAAATATAAAGACAAGAAAATAAACAAACAATAACGTTCAACTTTGAACAATGAACACAATGTGTGTTTTCTAACCTAAAATATTGTATTTCAACGTTCTTGCTTTTAATCATTGTTTTACATTACAACCATGTTTCACTTTGTTATCGAAAAGTAATAGTGAGCAAAGTGTGACAATTTTGTATTTTCATTATTTTGTAATTGACTCAGTTTTGAAACACCGTATACAGAACAAAATGTGAAAGTGTGTCAGATATTTTTTTAAACTCTAATCAGTTTCACAAAACAAAAAATAATATGTAGACCAGTGTTCCGTAAAAGTAAAACTAAGTTAAAGCTCGCTGTTAAAATTTGTTATAGACGAGGAAGATGATATTCCGTTCATTAATAATATTCCTATAACAATCTTGATACAATCTCGTATTATGTAATCGATCAAATGTAATTTCCCTGGCTAGGGCTGGAACTCGGCGGGGCAGAGTAGGCCAGCTAACAGCAATTCACTTCCGGTTTCTAAGACGAAGATTGATAGCTGGAATCAACAATCTGTGTTAGTGATGTAACAAATGCGCGGCTGATTTCTAGTGGTGTTTCTTAAACTAGACCATCCATTAAACAAGAAGATGGATTTATTTCACATTGTACACTTTGATATCCTAATTGATTTTGTTGTCGAAAACATGCTGATACAAACTATAAAAATGTAAGGTAAATGATTATTTTTAATTTAATTTTGTTTTTAATCAAATTAATTTCAATACTTGATTCTTAACGTGGTGCATTAAGCCCAATTTGTTCCATTCTGGAGGTGCATACCGTGTCCTATTACTGCAAGACTGATATTTGTCTTTGTGGAGGGAACTCGTTTCTTTATTATTTCAAAGTTCGTGTCAAAATTAATCTTGAACATAATTAGATAGTCTTTCAGGCATGTGTTAAGGCGGAAATATGTTTTTCAATATTCTAAGAAAAAAACAATGTGTGTTGTTTAACCAACAAATGCGTTTAAGATCGTGTATATCTCTTGATTATTTGCTTAAAAACTTTGGTAAAAATGGAAATCATACAGGAAAGTCTAGGTTTCGCTGAAACTCTACACAAAGAAAATAAATTTATCATTTTGTTTCGACAAATTCTAAGAAAAAGGCAGCGTGTAAAATGTACTTTTTCATTGCAAGGAAATGAATTTTCACAATATTATTATTTACTATTCATCTTGTGTAAAATCTTTCATCGGTGTAACAACGTCAACACTCATCCTTCAACGTTGCAACACGCCAGGTGTCTTCTTCGCCCAAGTCTCGACGACAGCATGATACACAATACATACTTGATACATTGCCAAGTAGTCTAGCATTCTATAAAGTCACTCATCGAAGCTGCCGAAGTGTTATCTTGTGCTAATGGACTAGTAGACCTGTAGGCTTCCGCGTTTACCGATCAGCACAATGCCTTCCCGTTACATGATCGAATCTCCCTGCTATTATGACAGAGGGCCCGGTTATTATCGCATAGCGTCGCGACGCCGGGCGTTCAGCCAAGAAAGACGGTTGTTCACCCGTGGTACGAGTGTTATGTCCTGAAGAGTGGAGGCCGACGTCGTTGTCGCCATCCTCTTCAGAGACGCTTACATACGCGTGGCATAGTTTGAACAGTGAAGACAATTTCAATTAAATGATTGCATTCGCGCCGGTACTATAGCAGGGAATCGACATTTATACGATTGTTTGTTAGTTTTAGAAAATTGATTCCACGCCAAATGTAAGTGAGTTAGTCATTGTATGCACATTGAAGTGGTATTCAAAACAATATAGTATTTTAGGAAATGAAGTTTCTCAACAGTTTCCTTCGCAAAGATATCTTGAGGAAAATGAGGATTAGTGGTTGACTGGATGCTTGTTTATTTTGGAATTGAAAGGAGTTTACAGTTCTCACCACATAAACTATGAATACTATGTTCATGACTACGCACTAATGATGCTTTGATCACGTGTGCGCAAATGGAGTATATCATATTTGTGCATAGGTCAATGTCCTGCAACAACCTTTAACAATATTCTGTGAGAAATTAGTAACAGCAAAGTAACATTGGCTGGATACATTTAACGAATCCCTGAAAGACAAAAGGTAAAAGACTACGAAAGTAACGACCCGGAAAAGAAAACATCAAAATTCCCAAAATATATAATATTTCACTTCATCCAATCCAGCTCAATGGGCTGAATTTGAGAACACTTGCAAACCTGCCATGGTGAAAAATCTTGAAGCTTATTGTTACCGACGTCATTCGCAAGGTAAATGTCGTTTCGTTTGTAAATATTTATTGATTAGAGCCAAACTTTCTTGAAGTTATCATTTAATTAAGTTGCTTATTAAAATTATATAACAAGATTCTCGAGGTGGAATTTAAAAGTTTTGAGAAACTAACAAAGAAAATTAATTGTTAATTATCGTAATTGTCACGTTGCACGACCAGGTCCTAACTCGTGCTTGACACATTTCACGTGTTACGTAATATTATACCGAGTGTTCTTGCTCATATAAGAAAAAGAAAAACTCCTTTTAGTACCACGGCAAAACAAGCAATATTTTTAAACTCATTAAACTTCTTCATTCTTACGTCAGTTCATTCATAAATGTGGAAAAGCGCCTGAATGAAAATCAAACTTATTACAAATTGCAAACAATGTGTATAAATGTTCACTGTTTGCTGTTATTTTCATTCGTATATATTTAGTTTGTTGAAGATACACCAGTTAAAAACAATGTAGTTAAATACATGATACAAAAGTGGATGAGGCGTTGTAAATCAGTTAAAAATACATTATTGGCATAAGATTACCGGTGTTTAAAATTTGTTATACACATATAAATCATTAGACTTTTCACTGTTAATACTGATTTTTATTTTAAAAAATGTGATATTTCGACTACTACAACTGTCCAACATATCAATTTAATGTTCTGGTTTTTTATTTTTTATTCATAAAAAACTTTTTGTTAATAATTTGGTTCTAATACACAGCCATATTAATAATTTTTTGTGAAATGTTTTTTGTCTTGTTTGTTGTGGTTTTTTAGTTGTTGTATTGTTTGATAAAGACTGCTGAAAAAAGTCGAAATATAACATTTTAAAAATTAAAATCAGTATTAACAGTGAAAAGTCTAATGATTTATATGTGTAACGTTACTACCTGTTATATAGTTTCAATTTTTATAATTTAAAATATGTGTTTTATGTTTCTCAATTATATTTTAGTGTGTAACGACTACAACATGAGAAACAAGGGCGCGCCTAGCAGGTCGGCCACATTGAGCCAATCACATTGCACGTTAATAAAACTAATATCGAATTTATTTATTATGTATTATGAATGATTTTTAATCAAACAGTATGACAATAATGCCTCCGAAAATTATATATTGCTTAATGATATCTTTCTTGTGAATATTATATTTCGTGAGTTATTTGTCGCTGTATGTTTTTAGTAGTCGTCATGTTATGATGTTGACTATATCATACCAAAATGACGGGGTGAGCCGATTAATTTCGCAATCTTTTGTTGGGAGTGTGCGAACAGTGATTTTAATTAAAGTTGGAATCAAATACCGAACTTTGTATTTTGTGTAACTGATGTAACTTTGTGTAAGTGATACCGTATCTACTAGTGTTTTTTGCATAAAACTAGGCGCGAGCCACAATCGCAAGGAAAAATTATCAAACTCTGTTTTTATCGAATTATAATAGATATACATAAGTGTTCCAATAATAATAAACCAAGTGTGTTTGGAGGTCTGTTATTTTCTACCATCCTCGTGACACATTTCATAAATGAATGTGTTGCGGAACAAATAATAAAATAAATAAATAAAATAAACGTGATTTGTTCATCCCTGCCCTAGCAAAAAGTAAGAAATGGTGGAGGCGCCGGGTTCGATTCTAAATAAGAATATAAACTATTCAAAAATCGAATCGAATATAGTAGTTGACAACGATTCGCGAAAATTATTCTTATTTAAAATATTCAGTTCACCCTTTTGTACATTCAGACTTGTTATATAAAGTTAAAGGTTCCACATGTCGCACGTAGCAACAATTTTTCTCTTGAAAGTAAATTTCGTGATTCACAAAAGTGTATAGCTATAATTCAAATGCTTGACAATACCACCTCTTCAAGACGTGATAGTCGAGAAGGATTATGTTGAGGAATTTTATTTGTCAACGTGGCCTTGACGCAATGCAGTATGTTATGTTGCACTGCGTCTTAAGCAGCCTTATCGCAAATATATAAGTAGACAATGAAAGAAAAACTGGTTTTCCCCAAGTTTAAAGTTTATTAAGAATTTCATGAACACAAAATGTCTAAAAGAGTGTATGGTATACTGAAACTGATAAAATTTACAATCTTGCTCATATAGCAAAAGGTGCAACCTTCACAGGCTTTTGGCAGTCCCCCGTTCAACATAATATTATGCAGATATTGTGGAGACCTTGACCCAAAGTGAAAATCCCACCCCTTTGAACCCGTGTAGGGTCGGCGTTACAACAGTACCCTTCCACTCAATGGAAGATTCGTAGAATTTGTCATTGACCCACATAAGTGACCTACGTTTCCATTCCAAATCTATCCCATCTTGTCACAAAAAGACAATTAGTCGAGTTTGTAATAATTAATGTTGCGTTTGTCGGACCCGTCTTTCATCAAGGCGCGTCATCGATTGTCCAACCGTCAGCTCGTTAGTGATTTAACATCGGTAACCTTGACCAACTTGATTTATGTAGCATTGATGAAATTAATATTGGGAATTGGGAAATTTTTCGAAAGAGCATCCGTCACTTTTACTGCTCAGGTTGTGATAGGAGTGAGATTAAGATTTATTAGCTCTCATATAAGAGTAAAACGGTGCACATATACACATCCTGCATGAAGCACTCAACATTAAAACTGTAAGACGGAATTTTAACTTTTCCTGTGGAAAAGGGTTATTTCTTTGAGTTGTAGAGAAAAACCCGACTTATTTGGCTGCTGACTAACCACTGTTGCATGACCACATGCATATTATTTACTTGCATTAAGAGCGTTCACCACCCTTTTTTAGCAATTTTCTGTTGCTCGCTGAATGACATCACAGTAGTTAGAAATTTTGAACATATCTCAGAAAGTGAAATGAGTTTCTATAGTAACACATTCCTAAAATTGTTTTGAAATAATTTATAAGAATAAATGTAGATTTCACGAATTTCAATTTGTTAAAGTCCAAAATTCACATATTCGTAATTTTTTCTGGCTGATCAAGACAAAATTTTGAAAAATCTATGACCGTAAGACGTCATGTATGCTTTATTGACAAGTTTGCACAATTGTATATACATAGGATGCTTCTTGGCCCAGCAAACGCTATTTACTACTGCCAAAAGGGTGGTGACCTCTTAATGTTTTGACTTTACGAACGTAGTTTATAGAATGTAACACCTTTGAAAGTGTCGAGTTGTGGCAATTTAAATAAAATCTACATTATTTCAGGAATTTTCAGTATATCTTCTCTTATTTTATTTAGAAGGATACCAAAAGCACCCTGTTATTAGGCACGTAATTATTTCAATTTCTTTAATAAAAAGAGCAGTAAACAGATCAAATGTATATATTACCAATATTATTATCTATGGTATAGCAAGTTGCTAGAAGTAAGCAGTTGCCTTTCGAAATAAATTATATTAAGACAGTAGCAGTAAATTTAAAAAATTATAATACATATAAGAAATAAGGATTAGAGTCTCCAGTATTGTAGAAATATAATGCATAATATATAAAGTAGATGCAATTTAGAAATGATGTTAATGTAAGTACACTGGTACCAGGAGATCGACTGTTCGATTCCAGCTTCGGCAATTCTTACTAGTAATTTTAAGATTTAATTTTATTTGAGTAATAATTGGAGATAAGAAAACTAATTTATTAGTTACTGTACTGACAACCATTGTTGGGTTTCTACAAGGATCCAGCTTAAGCGAATAAACAAAGAATATATTTAAAAAATAAACTAAACACAATAAATGGTTTTGTAAATATTGCTTTCAACCCTTGGATATTCATGCCCAAATATCATATTTACAATTATTACAAATATTAGAGCTAGTTTTCGGCATTGTGTGTAAATGATCTTCGATAATAATATGAATAAACCATTAATTCCAAAATACGCTTTGAAACAAAAAAATTTAATGTTCCAAAAGCTTTCTTCAAACGCCTAGTTGAGGAAATTCTTAGTAATATAAACATAGAACGATGGTAACAGATGAACATGAACAGATGAACAGGACACATTTGGCAGTTGGCAAACAGCAATTTGCTCGGCCAAGAAGCATCCAAAGTTATGCAACTTTACATAGTTGTCGAAAGCATGCAAAATGGACATCCCTACAGTCGTAAATTATCTATATTCATGTGCATCACCCAGGGTCAATTCATGAATGATGTCAATTTAGAACTTTTTAACAAAATCCAGAAAAATTCTTTTTTTTTTATTATTTTAAAATATTGTTTTGGAAAAAGTTACTGTAGATCCCTTAATGTTGGCTTCCTTGACAAGTATCCAAAATTTCAAATATTTGCCGTGTTAGTCGTCCAAGCGAACAGGATTTGGCTTGAAACGCATGCCCAATCCCAATATCTTAATCAGTCAAATCAGGATCACACGTGGGAAATATGAATCCAACTCTTGCGCAACTTTTGACACGCGCGCCGTAGAAAATTGTTTACACGCGCAAACAAAATTGAGTTCATCTCCATTCGTTGAATATGCATTATTACTCAAGTCACATTTTATCTGCTATTGTAACCTGGTAGAGAAAATAATCAGAAATTCGTCTGTATTCTCCTCGCCAATCTAAGCAAATCAACACATCCGGGAAATGTTTACGCCTTCTTAGAAACATAGTGTGAGAATTCGAAGGTGGTAGCCTAAAAACATCCCTAACAACAGGATATGGCAGACGCAGTATGATTGAAATACGAGGATCTCATAGTTATTATATATGGATATGAAGAATAAAATGTAAGGGTGTGAGAGTCCTGATATTTTGCTTTCCAATCCCAGTGATAAATATAACTCGAGTGCCGAATCCGATTTGTCATTTTTTTCACTATACTCTAATTCTTATTCTTATTCAATTCTTACTCATATCCTTAAAAAATATATTAATTATATTACATTAATTTTATTTAAAGATTGTAAAGCTCACAAGTGATACGGAGTAACATCTAATCAAATATGAACATTTTTAGAGCTTTCTTATGACATATCATTGAACTATCGATATAAAAGTAAAAATGTTCATGTCAAGATCGATAAGAATTTAACATTTTAATGTCAATAATCGATTTTGATTTAAAAACCAAATTGGACTAACGTACAAACGCCTGCTTGTGGAAACATTGCATCACATTCCAAAAGACGAATTTCTAGATAATTTGGGTTGTAACATAACGATTACAAACGCCCGCCTCGGAAATTTCTGTACACCTTCCCAATGCTAAATCGGCGAGGTTTTAGCTACGCATCTACAATTTTATTGTATTTTAGTACACCACTCGTCGAAAAATTTCGTGGGACCGCTTTGCAACCAAAGCGCAGCTCAGCTGTAGCCGACTATTGCATATGTACGGTTCGATATAATTGTCACCAAATTTCGCATGAATGTTAATAGAGTTCCATTATATTGATATCCACACTTGGTTGCCAAGAATTAGACTTGAAAAAATCAATGCGAGAGGTAAGTTCAAAACGTGGAAAGATGGAAAAGCGAAAACATGGATTTCATTTCAAGAACCTTACAATAAAACTAACTAAACCTGCGGGTTAATAATTCATATTGATTGAAACGTTAGTAATCAGTATGAAAATTTGTGCATTCATATAGTGAAATTCCCGAAGTTCGCCAAGATTGAGTAAAAAAATTGAGATTTCACGATTTTGTTAATCAAAACCGATGGATTAATCTAAAAATTAACGTTATTGGGAAATATTTTACCGTTGTTGTTAACCGTTTACCCAACAAAAAATGAAAGCTGAGCGTCTAAAGTCATCTCCGCGCCAGCCTCAGCAACCCCTCTTAATGACTTTTGAGCTTAGCCAGTTTATAGTCCCGTACTTAATCAACATATCGTCGAAGAAGAATACTGAAATTAAATAATACTTCGTGCGTTGATATTTCTGGTGGTGGCGCCGGGTTAGCGAACTATTAAAAATTGTGTGGTTCTTTTTCTCCCAGTCAGTAAAGAATGGAGTAATAGTGGTGCCTGGTTATGTATTTTAAAACGTTTTGAGTGGCATGCCGTTCTTAAAAAAGATTTAAAATGTAAGACCCGGCGCCTCCACCAATTTTAATCCGGATATATTTCTTTAGTAGGCTTAGCCAGCAACGACGCCAGAAGATAAACGCGAGGCGAATGATTTTTTTGTATTCTTCTTTGACGATCTGTTGATTAAGTAGCTTCGCTTTCTGTTATGGGAATCCCTCACCCGTGCGTGTTGTGATATATATATCCATCATACTCAAATTACATACCATGAAAATTTGTGAACGATAATTAAAAGAAGTTGTGACAACATCAAAAGAAATTGAAGAACGTGCTTCCAATATCGCTACGTATATCCTGGGAACAAGTAACACAAAGGTTGTAAAAATGTTTTTTTTATGGCTACAACGTTTCGTGTGCAACTGTCTGATAAAGTTGTGTGAATGTATATTTATCAAATGTTATAGTAGCCACAATGATAAAGATATGCCCAGCTGTAAACACGAGTTTGTAAATCATATGGTCCTTTAATGTGTAAAAATAGCACTAATTTAAAATGGTTAGGGCGTAGCCCGAAGCATACAATCCCAAGGGACGTGTATTCGAATTCCGAGTAGGCATGTTTTCCTTCATCCCCATTACATCACCACTAGTCGTCTAAAATAGCACACTTGCATCAATAGAGACTTTGTACAACAAAATCGAGCAACGTACCAAGGTTATTTCTGTTTAGAGACCAACCGAATGAAATACGGTAATTTTCCTCAGTGAATTCCTTTAATATGTTGTTTCTCTCTTTCTCCCTGACTCAACCTTGACAAATTTACAAATTCAAAGTGTAAGTCTAGAATATTTTACTAAACTTAGTATATTATTCTCTACGTGATTATTTGGAAGAGTAAGAGAATTAATGAATATAATTGTTTGGCCAACATCTATTATTTATTAATTAGTTTTAAATTGCATTAGCAGTATGTAAATGTGTAATTTTGTGGTCATTACCTATGTAGCGTTATTAAGTTTTTGAATGTGTGTTTGATAAATTAAATTTATACAGGTATGTCTTTATCTATGGCAAATATAAACAACTTGAATCTTAAAGGGGCTAAATACCCTAAATAATATTTTTTTCCACGTGATATAGCACAATACTACACTAAAATAACAGTTTAAAAAATTATATCTTGTAACTGTGATTTAACACGAATTTTTTAATTTTTTTGATCCAGAAATTTGCGAAAATTGGTGTTTTGGGAAATTTCTAAAATCGGCTTTAACCTGCTTTTTTTTGGTTCACGTAGATACTAGAGCATAGTTCCAATCTAAAATGCCCCTTTATAACATCGTGTCTTGAAACGGTGCCCAAAAATACCCTTAAACACGCAAAAATATGCATTCCAAAATCACACCCCATCTTGGTAATCAGCATATTTTGACCGAACTACATGCCCAAATTACAAAACAAAATATAGAGAATTTACAGAAAAGGCTGTAGAGTACGTCAATAATGGCCAATATTTTTGTGGATCAAAATCCTCCAAGGTCACGGGGCATAAAGATCGTCCCCATGTTATTTCTTATGGGAGATTTTTGCCGATGGGACCTAGCTCGAAAAATGTCATGTTTGACAATTTTTTGGGAGGTCATGGTGGCCCCAATAATTTTTCTGTAAATTGCTAAATTCATTACTAGTTAGCCTGAATGAAATATATTTTTTTAGTTTAGCGGTTAAATACCCCTTTAAAGCCGATATTTAATTTGTAACTACAAATTACGCAACATCTCATAGTTATCATAGTTTATCACATAATCGATAGCATGAAACTACACTTTAATTACCGCTTAAAAAAATGATATCTTGTATTTGTCATTTCACACGATTTTTTTTTTTTACTTTTTTATCCGGAAATTTGCACCAAAAAATGCGTTTTGAGAAATTTCTTAAATCGGTTTTAACCTGCGTATTTTTTTTTAGCCACATAGATACTAAAGTATCGCACTAATCTAAAATAACCATTTATAACATCATGTCTTGAAACTGTGTACAAATCTACACTCAAACACGCAAAAATATGCATTCCAAAATCACACTCCTTCTTGCTAATCAGCATATTTTGACCGAACCACTTGCTCAAATTACAAAAGGATTTATAGAAAAAGTTGACGAGTTAGCCAAAAATGTCAATACTGTTTTGGATCAAAATCCTCCAAGGTCACGGGCACAAAGATGTTTTTTCTTATCCGAGATTTTTGCTCACTCGAAAATTACCAAGTGTGACAATTTTTTTACCGATAATCTTTTTTTACTTTATAAATTCATAACTATAGTTAGCCTGCATGAAATATATTTTTTTAGTTAAGCGGGTGAATACCATTTAATTAATTTTAAATAGTATGTATATTTTTTTATTTTGTGGTAATTGCCTAATAAGTGTTATTAATATTTTGAATGTGTGATTTCAATAATTAAATTTTTATATGTATATCTTTATCAATGACTAATAAACATATTGATATCTTGAAACTGGGATTTCACTGCAACTAGGTTTACATTTTCCAAAGCACGTGGCACCCTTAAGAAAGGGTGTAAGGGAGGGGGGCAGTTTCAGCCATTACGCGTCTCGAGTTCAATACTCCTTCATTCAATGCTTTGACACATCTGATCATTTAGGGACCGATTTCCAATTTACTCCTCTCTAAAAAAGAAAAGTATCGTGTGTTTCGTACGAAACAGCCCAACTTCTTTGTCCTTTTCAACTAATTAAATATTTAAAAAGCTCGTTGAAGAAAAGATCAAAGGAAATGTTACTTACACTTCACTTCATATGATACATTTCCTGTAAATTAAAATAATCAAGAGGCTGTGCACAAAGCTAGAAAGAATGCTAATAAGAAGACGGTCCCAAAGAAACGATTTCAGTTTTTAAGTACTGTTTAGGTGAGTCTTACTGTGATTTACATTCTGAAGTAGAATTTTTCAATTGTTATTCTGATTGAGAAAAGGGTTGACGTCATATTACGAAGGTGTCGAACAAAGAAGGAACTTTATCCTTTGTTTTCTTCCTATAACGATAAAGAATTCTAAGGAACTTGTTATGATTGTGTAACATTCTTTTTGACAAAACCTTTTTAGCTATAAAAAGTCAATGACCTGTATTACATAAGATATCAACGCATGGTTTAGTTTGCTATGTACATAAGTTTCTTTTAAACTCCTTATAATGTTTGAAGGAGTCTTATTATTATATAACGCGCTAACTGTGCGTTACATCATGTTATGTCCTTTTTTTTTACTAATTTGGTATTTTATTCCATGTATCACAGTAAACAAGGAGAACAACAAATTCCACGCTCAACGATAGTTTGCATGCTTTCAGTCAAAGTAGAAAATAAAAAATATAGTAAGAGTGTCAGTCCTTGCAGTAGCATTAGTAAAAATGTGTGATTCAATGTAAAAAATGTAAAAACTTATTTGAGTTTCACGTGCCGCACAAGCATGAACAGTAGGATGGACGTCAAATAAATAACTAAATAAATAAATAATTTATTAATTTAATTAATTAAATAGTTAATTTATTTATATATTTTTTAATTAATAAATAAGTTAATAAATAAAGTATTGAAAATTTAATGTTGACTTATTTTTCAAGTAATCTCATTTTGTATCTGGCAAAAAATCTAATTTGGCTGCAATTTGTGATCTTTCTGCCTTATTTTGTGTTGGATTCTTAATTATAAATAAAGCATCAAGGAAACGAATCCGGTTGATTGGTGTGAAAAACACGGAAGTGATTCAATATCACATTATTCACAAACAAAACCAATCCATCAGTTTTTACATCCTCTGAAGCCGAACGAAGCCGGAAGCAAGGTTTGACTCCGGTGCCAACACAACAAAAAGTATCTGTATGGCAACAGACGTGTCGAACCGTGTAACAGATGTTCGCTTCTCAGCCTTGTTTTGACGGGAGCCGTTATCACACTTGCCTTAATGGGCGAGCTATTTTTAGCATTTACTAAACTGTGAGCAAACAAACACTAACTTATCAGATTATTATCGTGAAAGGTTGTTCGAGAACATTGATTGATTACACTGCAGGCATATCTTCGAATTATTTTGTACATTTTCTAAGTGCCGTTGAGCTGCATTTAACACTGATGTTGTTTTTTATTACAATATTAATTTATTTTATTTTGTTGCTTATGTGTTATTTGCATGGTGGCAAGTACCTCAAAGTAACAATTTGAAGTAGTATAAAAATTATCAAGACTTATATCCCTTGCTTCACACTCTAAACATCAATTTTACTCCAAATTCATCGAAACACCTTCTGAGCCTTTTTCACTTTATAGTACCTGGATGAGCACAATCCTACACTATAACGAGTTAAAAGTCAAGACTTATGTTTATTTATTTATTTTTTCTTTAGTTTATTATATATTACATTTTTATACAAAACCCAACTAAAAACTTTACCCAATATTAAAAACAAAATATATATCAATATAATACACATTACTTAAAACAAATAAACAATGTATGTACGCAAATCATTTATATCGAAACGATATGTACAACAACATTATCTATGATAAAACTTGGCTGTCGGGAGCAGTGCAATCAGCTCGAAACGTCAGAATTTTAATGACTATCGACACGGCGTATCCCGACAGACAGACAAGTTTTATCATTGACTCGGGCCGTGAAAACCTACGACAAGTTTTAACATTATCTATACTTTTGGGTGAAATATCGAACTATATTAATTATAAGTTATACTTGTCTTATATTTCAGAGAAAATCTCATCACTGGAATAATTGTGGGTAGATTAAAACAAATATCATGCAGTTTGCGGGATCATAATAACTGCATCTTAAAATTCCTTCGAGTAAGAGAAATTGAAGTATGAAAACAATTAGGCAGGTGATTAAACAAGTCTGAAATAAGCCTACCAAGTTTGATACAGTATTGCATACATAATGGATGCGCGTAAGTTATGCATGCCAGCTGTGAGTAATGAAGGGGCATTGCTCTACGTCGTGAGTGGGGACCGTTTAGCAATGAGGGTATAATACTCTCACGACCTGGATATATTTAGTTTATCTACGAATATCAACTACCCAAACGTGATACTTCGTTTGCTTCACTAGAATATTTAACATTGTAAGTTATTGTGCACATTCGTCTGAGCTGAGAATGTGGAGAAATTCGTAGGCTATAATGTTTTCTATTTCGACCGCGGTGGCTCATACGATAGTGTTGGCTCGAGCGCTAAGCGCTCACTAATCCCGTCGAGACCGGCAATCCTGACTGAAGGTTTTTCCGAGGTTGTCCTCAGTCATAAATGCGAATGCAAGGGATTGAGTCCTCTTAAATAGCCCTCGGACATCCCTTCACAATTGTCCTATCCGCAATATACCTATAGTTATACACCTGAAGAGGGTCATACCTACACCTTCTTATGTGTATACCTTACAGCGGGCATCCTACAAAAATTTATTTATTTTATACGATTGGGTGAAGCGTATGACGCTAGGAGAACGTTTATAAGAATCCTGCATAAGGAATGTTTTTCGTTCTTGTAATTATTGTCCTTCACCGTCATCTATAATTACTTATCATCTCAAATCGCAATATTGCAACAATAGAAACGTTAAGCAACAAAAATCCACCCAATCCTATTTGTACGAGATTCGTATTTTATGTAAAAACATACATATGGAAAAAAACTGAATCAAATCGCAGTGTGCAAATGTGAATCAGGATATGACTGGATATGTGTCTTTAAAATGACTTTCATCCCTTAATTAAGCGAGCGAAGCGAGCGTTTCCATTTGACTCTGCCGGAATAAATAGTCACTGGTTTTGTTATTTTTATTATTTATTTATTTTTTTTATTTTTTTTTTTTTTGTATGTCTCGCCATAACGTTCGAACGGAGGCTCAGATCGAGTTGAAATTTGGACCATCCGCAAGCTTCGTTCTCGATTGAATGCCAAAAGTTTTGTGGCAAAATCGTTACAAAGTTAAATCAAAGTTAATCGAAAGTTTTTTTTTCAAACTAAACGGCGACAAAATCTGAGGTGGCCAAATCATTTATAATGTCCGTCCGGTCACGAATATGTTAATTTTATTTTGATCCGATAAATAGTGTAGATGGAAATTACATTATAACAAAAGTAACGTTGCTATGGCAACGAAAAGACGCGCGAAGTTTCTAATGCAATGCCACCTAGAAGTAATCAAAATACTTTCAAGGGAGCAGTGTATTATTTGTCACCAAAGAGTTTAAAAAGTGTTCCCAAGGAGTCAAGGTCCTCTAGCTAGATGGCGGTGGATTTTATCCACAAAGTAAAGGTTTACACACGGGTTACCCAAATACCTTGGCAATAATAAAATAATATTGGACTAGAAGTTCTAACCACGGTGCCGCTTCGTATTCTTCTCCGAAGATGTGTGAAATTCACTTTGGTTATGTTAAAATTATCGAGTTCGATTACCGTTAACTTCAATGATGTTATTTCATTCGATTAATTTCGAAAACTTTTGATCTAATGATCAATCGGTCATTCTTCGGCCCTGTGGACAGCGAACGTCGCAATTTTAAAAATTTTTAAAAATGTGCAATGTGGGTCTAGCTATAGCACGTGCTCGCTTATCAACGCGTCCAACTGAGCGTTTCCTAATGTATGCTACCAAATAAGTATTTTAGCTGATCACTGTCAACGGCCCAAGGCACATTCAAAACTTGTCTAGGGGTCGTCGTCTCAACATAATTGAGTTATGTTACGTGATATGGTTTCCGCGTACAAACTATTGAGAGGCATGCTGTGACAGACTTCATACATTTCCAACACTATTGTTAGAAACACGAATATTGTCTAGACACATAAAAAAAACTATGCAGATGTATATCAATTTGATACATATTTCTTTATCTTCTTCCAAGTAAAGATATGAATACTTTTCTTGATGGTACGATTTATCGACTGTAGGTCGTTGATTCGACCACTAGATAAAGAGGTTGTTGGAGGGGGGAGGGGGTGGGGGTTAACAGACCTTGAATGGTTTTTTTAGACGTAGAGCAAAGTCTCGCGTGGAAAGCCTTAAAAATGCATTCCTTTGAAATACAAAAGTTTGCATTTGAATGAATGATTCTAAAAACCAAATTATTGTACAAAGACCCACATTAGAGCGGACCCAGCACACGTAAACAAACAAAACAGAAAAACGCATCGACAGTGTTAGCTCGAGCGTTAAGCGCGCAACTCTGATTCGGGAGGTCCCGGATTCAAACCCCTTCGAGACCGGCAATCCTGACTGATGTTTTTTCCGTGGTTTTCCTCTGTCGTTAATGCGAATGCAGGAGATTGATTCCTCTTAAACAGCCCTCGGACATCCCTTCACAATTGTCCTATCCGCAACACCTACTTAGACATCTGAATAGTGGCATGAATTGCACCCTGGACAGGCTTCCCACAAAAAAAATTCAACAGAACTAGCAATTATAATGAATAAGAATTTATTTCGTCAGGAGTGCTGAAATGATATAAAACTTAAATATAAATTCGTATTTAGAGTCTACCCACTCAGTAACATAACTGATTATCAGTGGTTTACTTGCTTGGGATTGTATATACGGTGATAGGTAGATTAAATACATTATGTTCATCAATATGAGCATCTGAATTTATATTTTAATACGTTGTGGAAGTAATCGATTTAAAAAATGTTTATTCATTAACTTAAAAATTCAAAAATAACTTAAGTCGGATTTCCTTGTTTTATCTTCATTTAAATTTAAAATTCAAAAGATAAGAGTTCTCGTGTCTCTATACCCGAGTGGCGCCCAGCATAAAACCCAGCCTGACTGAAGGAAGATCAGGTAAATGTGTTAATTAATTTGAATATTTTGTAATTGTCATTGTTGTGTTTTTATTTGTTGTGTGGGAAAGGATATTTTAGCGACATTGGCAATGTCAATTAATGACAATGACAATTACAAAATATTCAAACTAATTAACACATTTACCTGATCTTCCTTCAGTCAGGCTGGGTTTTATGCTGGGCGCCACTCGGGTATAGAGACAGGAGAACTCTTATCTTTTGATTTTTAAATTTAAATGAAGATAAAACAAGGAAATATTATAATGGATGTGCCAACATTTATTAGATGAAGGAGAAACCATATTAATTGTAAGTTCAGCTATATTTTGAATTTAAGATTTGAGTTTAGTGAACGTTTTAAACATAGTATAAAACCAAATTTAATTATTGACATCCTTCACTTTAGCCTGATTGTTATTGTTTTGTTGGCATATACCCATATAGTCGATGACCTAGTTTATCATTAACCTAAAAAATATGTCCAATTTAGTAAATGACGATTGCCTTTGATTCAAACAGAGAAAATCTTCCGATAGATGAGTTAACTACGGTGATGTAATGAACCAATCTGTTTGAAAGCCACCGGTTGCCGTTGGGGATGAAGCTGAACAGAGTATTGGTATTCTATTTCAAAAAGCTATCTGTTATATAGGCCAAGGTCATTTGGATTATCTGTAACCGATGCTTGGTACAGGTACAGCAGATAACTGCAGACACGTCATTGGTCAGGGCGATTATGTACTACGCGCCGACGTTTGTTAGACTGTACGGCGCATTTGGGCCACTAACCACACTTTAAACTCTATGCTATCAGCTTCTGCAAAACAAAATGTATTCAAACAAACGGACGACCTGAACTATTCAGTGAGTTTCTATTATTCTTTGGTAGAAACAAAAACGAAAACGAAATATAAATGTGAACATGTACTTTATATTATATGACCAAATAGTTTGGCTTCCGGGTAAGTAACGAGAAAATAAAAGCCAAGAGTATGCCTAAGCTACCAAGAAACGTTTTGACGAAAACTGATGACAGGGTGTTGGTAAATTAACTATTAACTTCGTACAGTTGAGATAGCATCAACTAGAAAACTTAATTATTAAACGTAGTTTGGAGAGCAATGAACTAATAATAGGTTACTATCAAGCACGGTAGCTGATTATATTTCACAAATTTCAAACAATTAACCTGTTAACATCAACAACGTTATAAAATAAGTTTTCCTCTTCACGCACCGAATATTAAGAATACAGTAAGATGTAAAGTGAGAGTTCAGTTAAAATTCATTGATGGTCTTGAGAAGGTATTCTTATCTTGATTTCGCATGTTAATGATCGATAATAAAGGACATCTTATTTATATATTTTTATTTTATTTATTTATTTATTATTTATTTAACGTCTATCCTATTCAGTTATAAAACTGATTTACAAAGGAGGACAAGTAAATAAATCTAATTACATAGATGCAGAAACAACAATAAACTACATTTTCGTAAATATTTGAAATAGTAGTATTACACAACAATGCATTAAAACACAACAATTTTGGTAGCAAATAAAAATGATATTATATGCATTTTAATGAATGAATCAAATATAAAGAAAGGTAAAGAATTAAAAGAAAAGAAAAAAAGGAAAAAAGAAAGAAAGAGAAAAAAGGAAAAAAGAAAAGAAAAAGAAAAAAAACATTAAAAAAGATAAACGAAACGAAAAAAAACTGATTTATTAGACGATCCCACTCAAACGAATATGGTTGTTTTCGGAAACCTCGGAAGCGATCGGATCGGATCCAACCCACTTGACCCTTCTCTGATTAGGGATCACTTAGATCCAACCCGATTACGTGATCCGATGGATCTCTTAAGCTTTTCGAACGCAGATACTTTGAATCGGGCTGGTTTCCGAACGCCAATTTATGTCGGGATCCGGTCGGGTTAACCAGATCAAGGTTTCCGAAAACACCCTATGATGTTTGCCAAAAATCAGGAACAGCAAATCAGGGAGTATAATCAAAACTTTTGCGGAAGAAACCACCGAACACGAAATCATTATTTTTGTGTTCAATCTTCATTTTTGTGTTCAAATCTTAATAAAACATTTTTGGCCAAAAAATCTTGAATCATATATATAATTATATCAGATATATAATTATTTAAAATTGTTCATGTCAAACTGATCACAGCAATGATACAGGACACATAACTCAAGTTGCAAGCTCCATCAGTGGGCGGCAACCAGACAATCTAGGCAGAAAAATATAATTGAAAATGCATTGTTTATATCATAATCAAAGCAATAATGAACAAACAAAGAGAAAAGCAAAATCATTAATAAGAACTTATGAAGGTAAATTAACATTACACAAACACACAGACAATAACCTACAAATAAATAGTAAAAATCAATTCTTTGCTCTTTGATTCATTATCATTGCTTCAATTTTACTTTTAAATTGTATAATTCCTAGATCAGTAAACTGGCTTCTAATATCATAAGAAATTGAATTCCAATAGGATACGCCTCTGTACATAAATGACTTTCTAAATGCTTCAGAATTTAATCTAGGAACTTCCAATGAGTTTATTAAAGTAGAATTTCTATCACGATCAACAATTTTAAAAATATTGGGTAGAATACCTAAAAACATATCTTTCAATACTTTGTATGTACTTTGTAATACTATGTATGTCAATCGTGAAACAATCAGACTGCAAATCTTGGCTCAAGGGAAATGAATCAAACAGATGGTCAATTCTCTTCTGGAGTACAACATACTCAGTAGAAGGTCTTACTGCCCAAACCACTAAGCAATAATCAATAACAGAGTGAATATAAGAATCTACAAGTAACCTCAACATTCTCTCAGTTACAAACCTCTTCATTCTACTTATGATACTTTATTACACACATATTCATAATGTTTCTTAAAATTTAAATTACAATCTAAGAAAACTCCAAGATATTTAAATTCATACACTCTAGAAATTAACTTACCATTACAATTTAACGTCAAATGAATATATCATTCATGCTTCTATCATTAGCCTTATGAAAAATCATAAAATTTGTTTTACTATAATTAATATCAAGTTCCTGAGTTTTAAACCAATCATCCATCCTCTTTAGAACTTCTTGAAGACGTCTTACGATCTCTTCGACATCCACACCTTCTAAATAAAAGACCAAGTAATCAGCATATAAGATATAATTGATGCCTTCCATTATAGTAGATTTATCATCTATGTAAAGAATAAATAACAGGGTCCTAATATTGATCCTTGGGGTACTCCACAAAATATTGAATACTTTTGAACTATATTTTGCAAGATTTAAAACATTTTTCTATTTAAAAAATAATCCGCCAAAATTGATAGCAAATAAGGACTTTCGTTATACCTGGTTTTTAATTTTATTAAAAGAGGTAAAAAAGGTACGGAATCAAATGCTTTCCTAAAAGCAAACAACAAACAATCAACAAAGACAGCTCCAATCTTACCATTACGTTTATCAATCCCTTAAAGATAAAATATGTAAATGCTAGAAGGGCACTTTGCGTTGACCTACCTTTCCTGAAACCATGCTGGTTTGCACTTAAACCATTAGATGCATCCACTTCACGTCTGTCTACAAAGTTCGATTAAAATGTAAACGTGTTGTCTTTGCAATTCCGTATGACTCATTTGAATTTCATCAGGTGGTGTTATATTGCGACAGCTGATATCTCGGTAAAACAAAGAATGTCCAATCGGTTTGTAACTATAAAAAATAATGGAAAAGTAGTTTTAAATACGAAAAATATATATAGACAAATGTGTTGTGAAACGTGTTTTGGATTATTTATTGTCCAAATGTTGATTAGCAAAACTTTGAAAATGCAGCCACGGGTGCTATCTAAAATCCATTATTTCGAGCACGGTTCGAGGGTATGTTGTCCTAAAAACAACATGTGCACGATATAATGAGTATGGTGAAGCATCTTCGTAATAAAAAAAAAACAAGGATGGAGATAAACAGCTATACAAGTCGTAAATAAATGAAATATACTCTGAAAAAATTATATATTTTATAAAATGTTGTCTTGCCTTAGTTTTAGAAAGATGTAGGTGGGATGTAGGTGGGATTTATAAAATGTGTGGGAAGTATTCTTTGAATAAATCAAGAGTTCATTGAAATATACTGTTTCTTTATTGTCTTATTCACAGTCCTTGTATTATTAGTTCTATGAAATTTTGTTTCATAACTAAAACCACACGGACGGATTTCTAGAATTACTTAGGTTATCAGTGAAGGATGGAAACCTAGGGAATTTGGAGTCGTAATTTAACTAGTGCTAAGATCGAGCAAACGAAATATTATGAGTCTACTTCTGGAATCGTAGTTATCATGGAGGAGTGATGATTTCAATTAATTAAGACAAAGGGAATAAAAATTACACAACACTATAACAGTTATTTTAGAAGAAAAATAAATGAAATTAATTTGTATTGGTAAAATCGCTAAAACCGTTTTGTCGTTTTTAAAAAAAAGATAAGTGAATGTTAGTTAACGTTAGTTAGTACAAATAATATAAATAAAAGTGAATATAAATGGTTAACTATATAAATTAAATTAAATATAAACTTAAATTAGTTATAATAAGTTAAAGTTGTAATAACTCTTTTATAGGAATATCGAATATACCTGTATCGTGGGGTTATGATGTTGTATTTTGTTATTTGATAATCAAACAAATCTATTATCTTCCTTTGTGTTGGGAGTTTTCCCTGCTATACTTTCCTGTTAGAAGCTTATAGTGCATTCCGTTAACAGACCATGTGATGTTTGTTGGATACAACTATAGGGCCTATACTCCATGAGATCAAAGATAAGTAACTTCCTTTGAATTTCTCAACATATGGTTTGCTGATTGGTGCCATGATCTATATAATGTATTATTAAATATTTAAAACCTATCAAATGAAACAAATTTTTCTAGGTCTCAACATCCTTTCCTCAAATGAATTGGGCCATTCTCTTAGTCGCCAATTTTGTCCCGCTCATAGAAATAACGTTCGCGCTTTAAGTAAACTGGCCTAAATACAGAGAGGAAAGATGCAGGATGATCGTGTGTGTCAAAGAAGTGTGTTTGCAAAAGTGGGTATATCAATACAATGGCATCTGCAGCCACCATGGCATTGAAATGAATGTGATATTGTAAAGAAACTTAAGTATTTCGAATGGAGGGTCGACAGCAAGGTAGCCAATAACATAACCAGTGGAGTTACAGTTAGCAAAATATTAGGTGTTGTTGTGAAACTATTTGAAATACACATATTATTATTATTTACTGCAATTCAGAAATTAAAAAAGTCCGCCCCAACCGGGATTCGAACCACGGGTCTCCAGCATTGCGGCGGACTTTTTTTTATTTCTGAATTGTAGTAAATAATAACAAAAACACCTACGGGGGTGTTTCCCGAGTAACCAAATCGAGAAATACACATAATATTATTGAGTCATTGAATTATTTAAATCAGAATTACATATTATTTTCTTATCGATATCAATAAAATACATGCATGTATATTTTATAAGATATACCGCATGAAACATTTATGATACGTATGGTTAAGAACCAATACCTTCTATCTCCATTTTAGGTAAACGACAAAGACAAATTAATAAGCACCTAAATAAAATTGAAAACACATCGTGAAATACCTCCTATCTCCATCATTCTATTAACTTTTAAATAACGATATATACCTAGTAATTTCCAGTAGATGTTAGTATTGTTTTTTGGTTTTATTGATGCAAATATCTTGCTCGTTGTGTTGTAGGACGCTGACGCATTTAACATTGGCAATCCATTTCTATTTACATTCTTCATGGTATTTCGAGACACAAATAACACAATTCAACTCAAGAGTTCAATTTTCATTAATCAACCAAAACATCTGATGTCACACCTCCCGCTTCCAGAACCTTCTAGGAGCTCCTAGAACCTTCTGGAACATTCGACCAGTTCATTAGATATCTCAATATTCTGTTGGAACAACAATTGGCTATAATTTCAAATATGTCAACAAGGCCATTATTTCGAATACGTCAACAAGGTATTTTCTTTCACTTAAACTAAAGAAGCAGACACACATTAATGTATTTTCCACAATTAAGATAGGAGCTAACTGCTGTTATCTAGCTTCTAGTTGCAACTGTAGTTTAGGGATAATTTGCATTTAAACGGACAGTGTTGTCAGAGGAGGAGTTCATTCTGCATACACTGGTCAATCACTACGCTGATTACCATATAGATGTTCAATATTTGGAAAAATGCCTCTCGTTTGGAGCATTACCCTTTATCGGGACCTAGACCTCAACACATGGTAGTCAACTCATAGCGGTTACTTTTATGTGTTGAGAACGTTCAATGCTATAGAGACTAAATTAAATTATTATAATTTTAACTATTTTAAACGCAAAGGTACATATAATAAATATAATTGTGCAACAATACTAATGAGTGTAAAAGATTCTATGTACTCTCTATTTTTAATCAAAATGTTCTCGGAGTTTTATCAACTGAACAACCAAGTGGAGTGGTTCAAGATCCTATCTCCCTCCGAACCGTCCGCTCGCTGTCAGCTATTCACAATAAGTTAGTGGTTAGCACAGTCGAGGTCTTTACTCAAGATGAACCATAAACAACCTTGAGTGGTGGCAGCAACCTTTTTATACGTAAAGAACCACCCTAACAGTTGTTCACCTCAAATTTAGATAGGATTTGGTTCTTATAACCATATATGTGGTAATTTATTTTCTATAAGTGAATAGTATATAAATGAAGAAAAAACAAGTAGGCCTCTTTTATGAAATCTCGTCGTCTTTGAAGCTGGTGTAAACGAGAAGAATGAAAATGAGAAAATAAATTCTTCGTCTTGTCTTCGTCAGGAGTACGAATGATAACGAGAATAACTTCATGTATGTATTAATGTTTGTGAATTATTACCATAAAATAAGCTGTAACCACCAATGAAAATAATCAGTCGTTACCCCAGTGAAAGTTTAGAAAAGTTTATTTGAATAAAATGAGTGGTTATATAAATTATTGACAAAAAGGTGTATGATATGATATGCCACGTGACACTCCTGCAGAAGCGCAACTGGACATAACCCTACCCAACAGCTACATTGCACGCAGCAGTATTTGATCGGTCGATTTAAAAGAAACGCAATAATATTGTGATTTCAAAACGCAATTCCACGCGCAGTATTTTCCCACGGGTATCACCAGAATAAATAAAGCATCGCGCCAGTCCCCTCGGTAAACAAAACTGATTTTAACATAAATTACATTCGTGTGCGTTGTTTGTTTTGAAGCTTGACGAAAACTTATGAATTTATTATTTCAATAGACACCAATGAATATGGATCATATTTGGGATCCCCGATGCCCTTGGCACAGTTGATACCGACTTGTTTGTTTGACGGTGCTGGCATCGATTCACGCCAAATAATTTCATAATTTTTTGTCGGGCATTCTCTACCATCCATTTGGTGTCACAAGCTTTCGACTCTCAGACTGCCACAATTGTTTATTTTAACTCTACTGAAAGAGGAATATTTTGTTTGTTTGTTTGTTTCATTTGTAGTTACGAAGAACGTTATGCGATGAAAATAGGTCACAGCTCCAATTAAAAGAAGAAAACACTTAGATCGTAAAACCTTGCCGATGATTTGTTAAATGATGATCGGCCAGACGCTGTGGACAGTAATTTCACAGAAGTAGATAAATAAAACAAAAAAAATTAAAACCGTACATAGTAAACTTCAAATAGATCTTTTGAATTTAAAAAAAAATGTATTCATCAACTAAACAATAATATGTATCTCATTTTTGGATTTGATTAGATATTGAGTAAGCGACATAACATAAATTTTATGTAAATATAAACAAACATCACATTCGCGAGGCAATGATAATCCTTGCCAAAATGTACACATAATACTTTACTTGGACACAGTAAAACCCATGTAATCTAATAAAATAAACCAAAGAGGAATAAACTTATGGTGTCATACTGCCACATTCAGTATTGCATGACAATTAATATTCTCATTCATTACATCGAAACTACTAATTTGTCATTTTAATTATAGTTTACTCATTAAACCTACCAACTACATTTTAATACAGGTCAAATGACAGAGGTACAAGCAGTACATAAAGTACGAATTTTAACTTAATCAAAGATTGGCATTTTCCAATAACAAATTTCCTTTATAGTATTTATTACATGCTATACTATACATAATATATAAGTCAAAATTAAATTAAATGTAAGATCTGAATCTAGTTGCACAATCGAGCGCACTGACAATCGTCAGAACAACACAAGATTGAAAATTATATGTTAAACATTGGTCCTGGAATTAGTGTCAAATATTCCCCGAAGCCAAGAGATAACGTGAAGATTCATGAATTCCGATTCACCGAAGTATAGTAGTTTATTTGTGGGAATGTGTTCCGAAGAAACCTGACTATTGTTTCACCGCAAGCTTCCTGTGTTTGCAGCGCCAGGTGTGTCTTGTTCGTTGACTGCCACCACGAGACGCGTGGCGCTGACGGCAGCTGCTCACCCAACACCAAGTGATGTTGTGCTCGTAGTAACACCCAACATCCCTAAGGTAGCGGTTGCGCGGACAACGAACCAGTTTGCCGTTTAAAACTGGTTTTGACAATGTTACTTTGGTTCGTTGTCCGAGTTTGAGCGATTAAAACCGGTTTTGACTATGTAACTTTGGTTTGTTGTCCAAACGACTGCTACTTTAAGGTCGGGCTATATACATTCCTAAGGTGTATGGTCTATAGATTCTATTAAGTTAGTTTCTTACTTTTCTTACCTTTTTTGTGTCTTAGAGCTAACGAAATAAAATATTTTTACTTCTTAACCTTAGACCGTGGACCACAAATCTAAGGAAATCTTCTGAACGCCATCTTGCTAGTAGGCCTACATAATTGTTTTAACTCCATCAAACCTTAAATTTAGCTCTTAGAAAAGTGTGTACACCGGCCTTGAGAAGCGT
This sequence comes from Sweltsa coloradensis, assembly GCA_024449915.1. Classification (NCBI taxonomy): domain Eukaryota; kingdom Metazoa; phylum Arthropoda; class Insecta; order Plecoptera; family Chloroperlidae; genus Sweltsa; species Sweltsa coloradensis. Next base: position 114,242 of record JAMZAV010001300.1, on the reverse strand, counting down.
AAGCTGAGGACACTCGGAGTGATTGGAAGAAGAAGGTGAAGTAACGAATTAAAGTAAAACTCTGCATAAACATTTCGGAGTTATTTTCGCCATCGATTATTTGCGGAGGAGATCGTTACTTATAACAATAATCGATGAAAATGTTTTATGATCCCCGCTTAAAAAGTTTTAAATTCACAGCAACGTACGGTTATTTCAAATTTCAATTTACCGAGGTTACCTTGTCCTAAACTAAGTAGGTCGTAGTTTTATATCTTGAGCATAATTTATCAATCACTATAAATAAACGATAAATTTTTGGCACTTTAAAGACAACGTCAGAAGTATCGACACTTATTTTGTTGAGACCGATAAAATAGATGATATGAGACATGATCCACAGATTTATACCAATATTGCACACTCATTCATCTCATTTACACCATGACAAATTAATGATGCTATGAGGTCTTAATTGGAGCAAAATTATGAGAATTCGAGCAATTCAAGCGAATTACACATAATTCGTTGCACTTCTATAGCGTTTTATGAAACACGCTTGTTAGAATATACTGTAATCTACCAAGAATGGGTTCAAATCCCGTCGTGACCGGCAATCCTTACTGAAAGGTTTTTCTAATGTTTTCCTCTGTCGTTAATGTGTATGCAAAGGATTGATTCCTCTTAATCAGCCTTTGGAGATCCCTTCACAATTATCCTAAGCCCAAAATAATTAGTAAGACACCTGAAGAGGGGCATGAATTGCACCCTGGATAGACTTCCCACGAAAAATTCTATTCCATTATTAATTAATATTGTCTCTGTTGATGGCTGGTCTAAATCTCCATACAGATTGACACTTTAAAATACAATTGTCTAGGCGTTTCTGTTGAGGAGGCCTTGTTTCCTGCTAATGTGGTCAGCCTATGAACGCGGCTCACGTCTAAGGAAGCGTCTCAGTGGACGTTGTGCGTGAAGTGTAGATCCTCCGGTGCGGGGGCGAACACGTTGAGAAGTGGCTACTTCACAGCGTCCGCTTATTAAGCTGGATAGGCCTACAAATGAGATATCAAGTACCATTCAAGAAGAGGGCTCAGCGGCGCAGCCATGGTTACGTCATGAGGGAGAAATCGTGAAATTATTTATTATCATAGGCCAAGTCAACGAAGGACCATTTGAGATGATTTAGGGAACAAAATCCGGGCAGGCTGAATTTTTGCAGAGACCTTCCAGAAAGTGTCCTTGATAAAGGGAAAAAAGTCCTCGAAAATCGGGCTGGAACGTTGGCCGCCATCTTGGAAAATGTCTGCACAAAAGTGGTAGTTTTCGTATATCTTCAAAATGGCGGATGATAGACTAAGTTTCGACGGCAAAAATACTCCCCTTATTATTTGCTACCAAATTTTTGGTAGAGCAACGGTTACGTCCGAATATCATGGTTTATATGTTGTTTATTGGAGTACCATCCGATTTCCTCATTTTCGCGCCCCTGCAGTATCAAACCATGGACTTAGAATAGTAACTGGCGTGATCAAACAATGCCCGATAAATCCGTAAAAATAGATTTAAACACAAAATAACTTTTATACGGTGTTCACGAAAGCTTTCATTAGTAATTTAAAAAAAAAGTCTCGGAAATCAAATTTTGCATTTACCCGGAATTTTGTTTTTTCATTGTTGTGGTATTTCTGAAAAAAAAGCCATATTTGTCTTTCCATTATTAAGCACTAAATTGCATTTGAAGAAAAATTATTTCTACGCACATTAAAATGAATTAAATTATGGTCTGATTACGACTAAAGTTTTAGTCCAATATGTGTTATTATTCCTAATATTTACAATATGAATACTATTTTCGTGCTGCTGTTACACTCTTTTTGTTACATTATTCACTTTGATATTGTGGATAGGAATTACCAGCCATATTGGATTAAAACTTAAACTGTAATCGGATGGTTATTTAAGTCACTGGATGTACATATTTAATAATGGACAGTCAAATGATATGGCATTTTTTAGAAACACCAACAATAAAAAAACCGAATTTCCGGGTAAATGCAAAATTTGATTTCGAAGACCTGTTTTTTTAAATACAAATGAAAACTTTTATGAACACCGTACAAAAGTCCATTTGTGTATACATCGCTATCTTACGGATTTATCGGGCATTGTTTCATACATGGGCCATGGTCGCGAAAATGAGGAAATCTGCTGGTGCTCCCATAAGCAACACTTTTAACCATGATTTTCTGACGTAACCGTTGTCTCTACCGAAAATATGCTAGGAACTATTTTTGTAGCAAACTAAATGAAATATTTTTGCCGTTGAAACTTTTCGTCTATCTTCCGCCATTTTTTAGATATGCGAAAACGACCATTTTTGTGCCGACATTTTACAAGATGACAGCTAACGATCCAACGAAATTTTTGAGGTCTTTTTACTCTTTGATAAGGACACTTTCTGGAAAGTCTGTGCAAAAATTCAGCTTGCCCGGAATTTTTTCGAAAAAAATCCTTACGTTGCTTAGCCTATAAAGTGATTTTATATTTGTAGGTATTTTCGAAACCATGTGGTGTAAGAATTCAAAGAACTCTCGTAAATCCAAAATTGTAAAGAAGCAAAACTGTATAAACAAACACGGGGACGTGAGGAACCAAAATAGGAAGCGTACAGTGTTATTACTCCTTGACGGTTCAAGCCGTTTTTTTTTTTGGTGGAGGTGCCGGGCACATGGGTTTTAAAATTTTCTGTGGTTCCTCGCGAATCCCAGTTTTCATTATTGGTAGAGGTAACTGGCACATGAAAATTCAAACTTTTTAGGGGGTACCTCTCCCCCCCCCCCCATAACCCCCATAACCAACAAACTTTCTGCGCCATCGTTGTTGAAGGCTGTCAACGAAAAGCGCATGCGCAAGAGACTCACGCGCAGACCAATAGACGGTAATGTGTTGTATATAAGATAAATGCGATCCCTAATAATATGCGCAATTAAATACGTGCATTTTATCATCATTTAAGCAACAAACATTAAAAAGGGCGAGCAACACTCGAGAGAAAATAGTTTGGTTTTAAAACACAACAGTGTGATTACTAAAGGTACATTCATAAACCACAACCCACTTAGTTACAGCGACGTACGACTTGTGGAAAGTACTGTTTTCGTTCCCAGCAATCTGCCTCTAACTTGGTTAATTTAACATAACTCACAAAGTATGCAAACTTCAAACATTGCGACAAAGTACAAGGTCAACTTAGGAAGTGACCAATCACGCGTGAGCATTGAGCATGCCGAGGAGAAATGTTAAATTTTTTACGTTTAGAAAATGTCAACTTTAAAATACGAATGGTAGGTTCAACATCCTTATAGTTCTCCAATAAATACTTGCCAATTGTTTATGAGGAAGCCGTTAAATTTGAATCAATTGTGATAGGGGCATCTTATTCTGTTGCGATTTGAGGTAAGCACTCGTAAATTCGAATTTGTTCATCGTCATTGAACGTTGTGTTAACTTAATGTGAGGTGCTTCGATTTAAAACAAATATCGTAAAGTAACACTTACAGAAAAGCCATTAATTGATACAACTTATCGTTAAAGGGGTATTCACCTGCTAAACTCAAAAAATATATTTCATTCAGGCTAACTAGTAATGAATTTAGAAAGTAGCAGAAACATTATACCATGACCCCCGTAAAAAAAGGTCAAACTTGGTATTTTTCGAGCTAGGTCCCATTGGCAAAAATCTCCCATAAGAAATAACATGGGGACGATCTTTATGCTCCGTCACTTTGGAGGATTTTGATCCGAAACAATATTGACCATTATTGACGTACTCGGCAGCCTTTTATGTAAATCCTCTATATTAATTTGGGAAAGTGGTTCGATCAAAATATGCTGATTACCAAGAAGGAGTGTGATTTTGGAATGCTTATTTTTGCGTGTTTGAGGGTATATTTGAGCGCAGTTTCAAGACATGGTGTTATAAATGGCCATTTTAGATTGGTTCGAAGCTCTAGAATCTATGTGGAACAAAAAAGAAGCATGTTAAAGCCGATTTAAGAAATTTCCCAAAACGCCAATTTTCGCAAATTTCTCGATTAAAAAAACTTTTAAAAAAATTCGTGTAAAATCACAGTTACAAGATAAATAACGGTATTAGCATTCTAGTTGGTGAATTAAAACGTGAAAATTTATATTCTCCCGAGGAGATTTTCTTTCCCCGTGTTTTTCAAATCTCTTGGGAGAATTTGTGCAAAGGAAACTCTCCCGTGTGTCACACGCTTTTAAAAACGTGGATGCTACCGACTTAATTGATTGGTGGACGATACAAACTCGTAAATTTGGTATTTTCTTGTTTAGCTGTGTCCCAGTACAACCCCTCTAGAGGATAATCCGCATGAATTATGTGGTAAAAAAATTTTTTAATGATAATAGCCCGTTTAAGAGTCGAGGCGTAGTTTATATTATATTTGTGACAAACAAAATTCGGCGACAAAGATAAGAAAACTAATCCAACAGTAGCTTTTTGAAGCATTCTAAAATTGGTTTTATGTCCTAACCGGAAAGTAGTACGTTGAACATTAAGAGGAAATTAGACCCATTTGGCAGGCGGCACTTAGCTATTCGCTCAGCCAGGTTAAATATGAAACTTTAAATAGTTGTCATTAAAGCATGGACAGCTACAGTCGAATATTTTCAATATTTTATGTTTATCAAACAGGATCAATCCACGAATGTGGTCAATTTTAAACTTTTAAAGAAAATAAAAAAACTGAAAATCATTTTTTTTTTTAAATTAGGTCTATTTAAAATTAATTTATTGAAAAGTGTTACTGTTGAGCCCTATGTTTCCGCTTTCTTGTCAACTACCCAAAATTGTAAACAACTGTGGTGTCAGTTGGCCGAGTGAACATGAATTTGCACGTACTTCGTAAGTTCTAATCGTTTCTCCATTTAGTTGTTCGGAAAATACTCCCGGAGGAAGAGTTGATAATATAATACAAACCAGCAATTTCAAAATCCTACCCGACATGGATTAGATCCCGGTTAGCTATTCTCCGTTTCATTCCGAGCTGGCACTGGCGGTCGGCATAAAAACCGGTTTGTAGGGGAGGTATTGTACAGCCCTGAAGACGATGGCTGAGTCTGACTGATGTAAGATCAGTTAAACTTATAATCGACAGAAGGAGATAATTGTACCTGTCTCCTTTGAAATTAGCCTTTTGTTAAATGCAAGTCGGTAGACAAGTGGAGTGAGGGCCTATGTACGTAAGCCTACACGGGTTCGATTCCCGGTGACCCGGTAGGGCACACGTTTTCGAATGTTACGATGCCTCCATTATAATTAGTAATTACTAATTACCATATTAGTATATTTAACATACCTTATGTTAGCAGCACATTACATGTAATCAGTTATACACAGACGGGAGTGTTTCCCTACTGATGAAATAAAGAACCATTGCACCATATCGCACAAAGGCCCTTGTTTACAAAGAATAATAATTGTCGTTTGAATGAATGAATTGAGTTTTAGTAAACTCAATGCTGTTATTGATCAGTGTAAAAACCCATTGATACGTGTTTATTAGCAACAAAACCAAAAACAAACGGTCCTTGGCATATATATTATTTTAAATCATCATCAATCATGATAATTAATTAATGGTTAATCAGTAGGCATATGAATATCACAACGAGCATAGCAATTTCATTCGGTCCCAACTCTCGTAGTTTTCATCATAAAACCGAAATTTAAAAAAGAGTATTTACTTAATTCACAACTTGTCATCATAGTAAACAAATTTTATTAAAATTACCGAAAAATTAACATTTTTTCTAGTTGATATTTTATTGACAAGACGTTTAGATCAAAAGGTAAGATAACGCGTCGCGAGCCGGCCAGCCGGAGCAAAGGACGCTGCCGGTCAGGGTATGCATGCCATTCATAACTCGGCGTACAATAGACCGGGAGATCTGAGCTATTAGGGGTAAGAAAAGTTGAGGGCCATCAATTTAATGCCACCTCGCACTGAAACGGAGAATAGAGCGCCCACCCGCAACATCCCACCTGTTGGTTTCAGTGATTGTCATGTGATATCACCTGCCATCCTCTCGAATAGCATTATTTCACGAATAGGCTCAATAAATTTATTTACTGTTTATCACCTTATTTAATCTTAGTCGACTGGTACAAACTTTATATTTTTAACGTCTGACAAAAAAACGTGTATCAAACGTTATGAACAGAAAACAGAGTTTCACATAGGTGCTAGTGTAACGGCTTCGTTCTCCTTGACGTATGCTCGGCCGTCCGAGCAAGTGGAGGAACCTTTGTGAATGCCAAGGTTACACCGTCCTTTTGGAAAGGACGCTATCCCGTTGGTCCCCTTGGTACTTTTCGAAAGGAGTAGGCTACGTGCCGGTACCGGGTTTCCACTCCTTCCTTTTTCTTCAACATCATCATACTTCACTGATCACTGGTTACTCTAAAATGAAGGTAAATGCTGTAGTAGCCAATTCATAAAATAAATAAATACTTACATAATACACTCCTCAAAATTGTATTTTGCAGCAATCTTTGTTGGACCTAAGAAGATACAAAGTCGCCTCTATTTTAATAATGGTTTGAAGGATTATAACTTGGGGTAAATTGCTGCCGATTGCCGTAAATACTCGGGTAATACCTTCGGACAGCTAAAATTGAACGGGCGCAAAGTTCCGATTCAGTGTCCCTCATCAATCCATTTGTCTCGGTCGTTAGAGAACTAGTAAAATCTGTACTTTTTTCACGGAAATTTAAATATTTATTTATTAGACACAAATACAGCCATGGACCATTTTACATTGTGCTATAAAACATAACAAAACAAGGCTAAACTAAACTCAAACTAAACATGGTACCAGAAAAAAATACCGTGAAACATAAACGTACACATAAACCCGTATTTATCTAATTACATCAACTGATCGTAATTCTCTATGATAACACCAGTAATGACATTCTACACGAGGCGTCGTAAAGGAGTTTGAATGAGTGTATAGTTCGCCGTTCTGCCGTCGCGACGCCGGTGGCGCCACGTGCTCGCTCTCTGGCGACGCCGGCGTGCTCGCCATAGCAACGCGAGAGCAGCGCGGAAAGATAAAGTAGGAGTGCGGCTACTGGCGGACATCAGTGTTGTGGTTGCTTTGAGCTGGTGTGGATAGGTGTAGACTCACTCTACGTGCTAGCTTAGACGCGTTCACGCACTCGATAATAAAATAAAACTAGGCAGTGTTGCTCACAGTTCAAGTGCACATTCAAGAAGAAATCAAGGTAAGTGTCTTGTGATTTATTAAATTATTTTTAATAATGTTTATAAAACTTGTCAAAATCGTAGTTTGAGTGTGTTTTTTTTTGCATTTATTTCCGCTGTCATTAGATAATATGTTAATTATTATTATTAATATATTGTAAAATATAAAACCATGTGAATTATATAGAAAGCATTTTGTGTTTCTAGTAAAAAATAACATAATTTTGTGTATGTGAATTTTGTCTATTGTATCTCCTCAAGTTTACACATTAACTGTCAAATTTCAAATGTAGCCAATCAATAATTTAAAGAGAATGCTAAGAAATGTTCTGTTGATATAAGTACAGACGATTTTTCTATAGTTATTGCAAATAATACAATGTTGTCAAATAGAAAGTTTATTTTTTTCAATTACAACATGGATAGAGATTCTTTTTTAAACATTTAAATTTCAACAAAAGTGTGAAGATTTATGTTTAAATACAAAACTACGAAATTATTAATAAACCTGTGTAGCCAATAAAGGTAAATATTTAAAATGAAAATAACACCATTCAAACTTTTCAAAGCTACTTAGTTCTTTTCAAAAGTTGCTGAAAATCTATTAACTTATTAGTTTTCTTTGATTTTGCCAATTATTTGTACATAGTTATTTCATAGATTTTTTAGCGTTTAATATTTAAAAACCAACAAATCATTTCACAATCAACATAATTATTATGATTTATTTATACTAGCAATGAATGTATAAATTGCGACACTACAATTTACATTAATAATCACAAATCATGTGTGGCTATATTTTCACTTGAAACATTCTTGTCATAGTGATAATAATTTACATTAATGTGTTTACAAATGTAAATTGCAAGTGAAACCTTACGCATTACATTGAGGTGTTAATTGAATAGCGAGTGCACTAAGTCCACATTCCGAGTAGCGTCCTTGCAAATGATTCAACGCTGGTGAGCCAGACATTTATCTTTCATACACCACCGCCGTTTTACAAACATTGCATTCTTCGCAATCCAAGGCTGTCACGCTTTTCAAATTACTTATGACGTCTATGATCTAAAATTGATCCAGCGGAAGCTAACTGTGGAATTAAATTAACCACAATATTTTGCCTTGGGTAAATTTACTCTGTGCAGAATTATCGAGGTTGTATTTTTAAACAAATCATTACAAGCATTTTCAGAAATAAAATGCGAATCCAGTTTTAACTTGCGAAGTATTTTAATGTACATGATTGATTGAATGGTTGATTGATTGTTACTAACATTGTATTGAGTTTAAATAACACAATAACATTTTATATTCAACCCTTTTTATCGTCCATAATCACCACGTTTTGTTGTTAATAAAGAATGTATAGTGCAAACGTCTATACCCGATATTGAAAAACGATGCACGTACGACAACCAGTGAAAATAAAAGGGATCATAATTGGAATGTAACATATGCAAACCGTTTCACTGACCTTCGTTGATAATTAGACTTTTTCAATATCAGAAATTATAACATTACAAAGGATAAATACTATCTACAACATGACAGTAATATAACATCAGAGTTGTGATAAAAATTGTTTTGTATATTATTATGATAAACCCACTTCCATGATCGTAAAATAAATAAAGTTGTTACGTATTATTATGACCGGTATAAATTTTAGTATAATTGAGTGAGTATATTCATAATTTTTAAAATAAGTATGTATTGATTGTAACTATAGGAAATACAATCGCATAAATTATCATGTAACTGTGTTGGAAGTTTCATCATAAAGTTTAATCAGGTGAACTGTTATGAATAATGTTTCGAGTCGAGTTGTTTAGCTCGAACTTTTGTTTGAATGAAAACTACTATGTTGTTTGCTGCCACTGAATCCAATGTCAAAGCCGATTAGGTAATAGAGTTAAGGGTCCGCCCGACGCCAACTCTGCCAGGCGCCGTCCGCGAGAGTTATTAGTTGCAGACTTTCCAATTCGGGGGGGATTCACCGTGTTTATCTCCCATGGGGCTGTACGACTGGATGGGGCCCCCCCCCCCCCCCCCCGCTGGTCGAGCGTTCACTTCCACATTCTAGCGATTTATCTGATGATCACAAATTTATGAAGCGAGATCTGACTCCTCGGAGGCGGCAAACATTCCTCGACTGTTGCGAAGTGTGTTTTGATATCGCTTGCCATGTTCTAAAAGAATCACGGAAAATCTTGTCCTTGGGACAAATTTGTCACCAGAGAATATTTTTCACTCATCCAATACACTGTTGCTGTTGGGTGTCTGTTTCATTTTTGTATAGCGCGAGATTTGAGTTCAGTTTTCGGCATACTACAATCATGCTAAAAAAATAACTTTACGCTAATTTTAAAACATAGTTTTATAATATATCACGCAAATAAACTGTGCACCATTTTCTACTCAGTTGTTTCCATAAAAAAATATATAAATTACACAATGTACCCCGACACATTTAGATCTTAGACGTATTTCGTGCAAACTGAAAGCACTCGCCCCCTGAATGTAAGTCGACATCTCAAGGTCGTACTCCACGGCACGTGTACATTATTCTCAGTGAAGACATCTCGAATAATCGATAAGCGCCCAACCCCAGTCTGAAATATCAATTACATTTCTACCAATTTCAATTTCAATTTAATCAAAGTTTTGTTGATTCTATCTCAATATCGTTTAATATATTTCATATTTGCGAAACCGTTAATAAAGTTGTCATTTTATGCATACTAAAATGCTAAAGTGGGCTGCACGTAAATCATTATTTATTGAGTGACATTGGTACGATTGGTTTAGTTATTAGCTCATGATATAATTATATATCCCGGTGAGGGGGCGCATGAGTGTTCAAGGAAACATAAAATAAACTCTAAATAAAGAAAGTAAAGATATAATGGGTTTGCATTATGTTAAAATTAAACAACACACAATAAGTTAATTTCGTTTTAAAAAGTTTAGATATGACTCACGTTGTAATCTAAAATTCCAATGAGTGGAAAGAGTTGAAACAAAATAATATTCAATGAGTCTTTCATGAGAATTTGAGCATTCGGTTTTTGTCTGTGAAAAACTTTCGTCAAAAATTTCAGCCAGAATTACCTGCGGCGGGTATGAACCGACTATCTGCCGAGCTAACGTTTTAAAGTATAAATTTGTGTTCTACCTCTATCGGTTGTTGTATACCCTGCGGACCGATAGAAGTAGCTCATACGTAACACGTGAGACTAACTAACTAGGAAAACGCTTAAGTCCCGCCACGTTGTTGGATGAGCGTAATTGGTGCATTGAGCTGCCATGTGTTACGCGGATTTTCTGTTGTTCTGTGAAAAAATCATTACTTAGTCGAAGATTTTTTTTTAATTAAATTAAATTAAATAAAAAAATAACTTAATTTTTTTAATTAATCGTAATTTTTAACAAAGAAAAAAATCGTAAAATTGCAATTTTCATAAGAAATAAATATTCGATTGCGCTCAAATTTAACACGAATATATTAATTCATGAAATTAAGGTTCTGTGAAAAAATAATTACAATAGGATAAAGCATGTAGGTGTAATAAGTCAAAGAATTGTTTTAAAAAAGAAAAAAACCGTAAAATTTCGATTTTCATGAGAAATAATTTTTCGATTACGCTCAAATTTCGCACGAATATCTTAATTCATGAAATTAAGGTTCTGTGAAAAAATCATTACAATCGGTTAAAGCATGTAGGTGTTATAAGTCGAAGAAAGTTTTTAAAAATCGAAAAAAAATCGTAAAATTGCGTTTTTTATGAAAAAAAATTCCCGATTGCGCTCAAAAACGTGGCAGTTCTAAGTTCAGAGATTTCGAAGGCCTCCATGAAATTTCATCGCAATCGGAGTATCGGTTTTGCCGGAATCGTGCTAACAAACAGACAAAAATACAGAAAGAAAGAAAAAAAAAACATTCCGGATTTTTTTCTCCAGTGTAGTGAAATGGAATCTTCGCTTCGCTCGCTACGCTCATCCAATTAGAAAAGTATTACGTTCAATAATCGTCACCAACAAACTGGAAAAGTTTTATTTTTTTCATTTTTGTATTCATTTATTTATTCAACGTATATCCTATTATGTTATAAAAAAATTATTTTCAAAGTACAACTAAATAAAAACTAATTGCATAAATGCAGACACAATAATGAACTATACAGTTAAGTAAAGTTTGAAATAGTAATATTAGAACAATAGTGTATTGTTGCTCCAAAGCAAGTAAGCAGATGCGTGCGGTTTCAGCGGGCCAGATCCGTATTTTAAATCGGGGACCGCTGATTGGCTGCAATCCACCCGCCGGTGACGTCAGCATCTGCTTACTTGCTTTGGAACATATAAGTAAGAGTTTCTTCCATCGTTATACAGCGAATGATGTGGAATGAGTTCTCTTAAACACCCCTGGGCATTCCTTCGCTAATATCCAAACTACTTTCTACAAGGTATCCCTCCTGCAAAGTTTTAATACACACTGCGGACCGTGATGTGATAAGATGATAATAGTGCTGCAGGTGGCATAAAGTAAACTAGCGTCTGTGCTCCAGAATGTTGATGTGCTGGGGGGGGGAGGCGTGGAATGAATAGGTCAAGGTGAAAGCGAGAGTGGTAGTGGAGGGAGCGGGAGGAACTAACGTGTACACCAGATGTGTGTGGTAGGGACAAAGTGGTTGGCGGGATGACGGTTAGGCGTCACCTTGTATCTATGTTAATCCCACGACGGTTGACGTCGGTAATGAACAGACGTCTCGGTGTAATTGTCTAGTCTGTGTTCTAAGTGTCAAGACTCAAGAGACACATAAACTGACAGAATATAACCGAAATTAAATTTTCAAAGGACAAACCGCAAATATGGTAATTGCACAAGTAGACAATTTACAAATACAATACAGATTTGTGTTGAATAATTAAGAAGTGTGTGCATTGTTACAGGCCGATATTTTTGAATAAGTATATAATATGAAAGTGATATTGGTTTTATTTATTTGTTAAAACTAATATTGCTGTTATTTAAATTAACTTTCAAATGAGACAACGAAATAGTATTCTTTAAGGTATACACCGATACTAATTGGATGTCAAAGTTTCGTTATAAATTTGAGCCATATAACTGTAATTTATTTCAAAATTGCAGTTAACTTCAAATTCACCTTTGTTGACCCGTTACAGAGAAAATTGTTTTAAAAAAATTAAAGAGTAGCGGCAGGTTTTCCCTATTAGAGGGTGTATAATATCAGTTTTGGTGGGAATGTTTAAGCGCTATATGTTACAAAACTCATTCTCGTCATTCGCATGTTGAATGAAGAAAACATTCAACAATTTCAGTTGGTACTGCCTGCAACATCCAACCTCCGACCTTCATATTATCATTGGGGTTCTATACTCAATGCTATTATATAGTTTCGCTTATACAATGCGATTAGCTATCATAATTATCAGTATGCAATCAATATTGTTGTCTACCCCTAGGACATGGTGTCGCACATCAAACGCTACCCTTGGAAAATGTTGCTATAATTAAATTTAACGTGATAATCCTCGAATCTGACCTACATAAGGGTAATGAGAGTTGGGAGAAACTTTGATCTATACGCCCACAAGTACGTCTCCCACCCTAGTGTCAAAACTTGTAATTATCATAGATTGAATCCGACCTTTTGCCCAGAAACAATTTCCAGAAAGTCACCTAGTGCGTAGAATAGATCGATGGTGGTTTGTTCTGGGAAGTACCGAGAATGAATAATGCAATTAGATTAGAGGTGCGAAATGATTGCAGTATGTTAATTTTGAACTCGTTTGTATGCGGATTATTCTCAAGAGGGATTGTACTGGGAAACAGCTAAACAAGAAAATATCAGTTTGTATGGTAAACCAGTCAGTATAGCATCCACGTTTCTAAAAGCGTGCGACACACAGGAGAGTTTCCTTTGCAAGTTAAGTTCACACAGGAGATTTGAAAAACACGGGGAAAGAAATCTCCTCGGGAGAATATAAATCTTTGCGTTTTAATTCACCGACTAGAAATTGCAGTGGAGAAATCTTCATGGAGAAATACCGTTACCCTAGAACCATACTGTTTTAACTACCATTTCAAAAAATAAAATAAAAATAAAACCCAAAACTGCCTATACAGAGCATATTGACAATTTTAGTCGAAATCTTTTATGATGTCATTCTTAGTTCTATCACAAATACTGTTACGGTCATTCCTTTTACAATTCTGCGATTATTTCTTCATTTGAAATGTTTTTGAGGCCTGAGATCGAACAGTATGGTTCTAGGACGACGATATCCACGTGTATCGGACGCTTAATACACCTCGGCGGTTACCATCAGTTACGTGCTACAATCTAAGAAGTAGACATTATGAATATTCACAATTATTATTTATGATGTACCTTACAATTTTTTTAGGGCCTTTTATAATTGGAAATTTAGTCCGGACCTTACTGTTATAACTACCATTTCAAAAAATAAAATAAAAATAAAACCCAAAACTGCCTATACAGAGCATATTGACAATTTTAGTCGAAATCTTTTATGATGTCATTCTTAGTTCTATCACAAATACTGTTACGGTCATTCATTTTACAATTCTGCGATTATTTCTTCATTTGAAATGTTTTTGAGGCCTGAGATCGAACAGTATGGTTCTAGGACGACGATATCCACGTGTATCGGACGCTTAATACACCTCGGCGGTTACCATCAGTTACGTGCTACAATCTAAGAAGTAGACATTATGAATATTCACAATTATTATTTATGATGTACCTAACAATTTTTTTAGGGCCTTTTATAATTGGAAATTTAGTCCGGACCTTTCTGCATTTTGATAAGTCAAACATATCTCCAGTTGTATTTCTAAGAAATAAAATGCCAACACAAACAAACAAAACAAAACAAAATGTTGTTTTAAGAAAGCCAGACTGGTGGATATTTCGTAGATGCAAATTAGTTTTACAAATCAAATGCGTGGGTAAATGAGTTAAGTTTCTAGAATTGTTTCAGATATCCACACGTGTCGTTTCAAACCGTTTCCTCTGCGAACTCGCTGATATTAAAATTCATTTAGAATCTCTATTCAAATTTCTCGATATTTCCTCTGATTGTGCTATGAATAATTTAAAAGCAGAAGCCAAGTATAACTTCTCCTTTGACCTTTATCTTTAGAAATATTTCAACATGACTACTCGGTTTTTTAGAACCACGCAGTAAAATATAAATGTAAATACCAAACATGTGGGTTTTATTGTGAAGCACTTAAATCTTAAGTAGTTGGTCTCTTTTCTTTCAGTTTAGCCATTAAAACAGCATGATGTTATAGCGTTGCCAATGTTAAGTTCGTGCTATATACGAAAAATAAATAAAGTATAAAAGAAAAACGAAAGAATTGACCTATATACTTCTAACAGAAGTGTCTATTCTATCTCCCATTAACGACAAAAAATAACGGTGACAATAAATGCGGAAACAACTTGTTTAAAATTTGACTGGAAAACAAAATAACAAAACAAAACAAAACACTACAATACAATTAAATTAATAAATTTAAATAAAATGTGATGACAAAAAAATAAATAACCAATACTCCCTGGAAATCAGGCATTTCAAATTTGACCTAACTATTTGAAATACTTTTGAGTACACTTAACATAATTTCCACACATGCACGACAATATATTGGAGAGGGAGCGAAGCTACTCTACAGATCGTCGAAAAAGAAAAGAAAAGAACAGAATTCGCCGTGTATTGGTATTTTTGGTGGAGGCGCCGGGTTTTGCCATTTTAAAATGTTCCTCGCTTGTTTCTTGCATTCATTGATGGTGTAGATGCCGGCATGTGAGTTTCCAACCTTTCTGGGGGGCTAGTCGTCGACCCCCCCCCCCCCCTCCTTCTTTACACTAGGGTCTAAGTCTAAGTGCTATCAAGACTCAAGAGTTAAAGATTGTTTTTGCTTCCAGGTTTAGTGCCAAGATCTCCAAAGACTTGGCCATCACAATGAAAGCTGAGGAGAAGAACGCGGCAGTTCCTCGTGTGAGGATAGCCGTTCTAGGCAAGATCAACGTAGGCAAATCAGGTGAGTTATACGCGACAAACCACTTTACAGAGGCATCTACTGTTGTATCTATAGTTACTGTGTAGTTGTGTTGTCCAGCGGACACTTTGACACTCGAATAAGACAAACTAAAAATCGGTAATGTAAACAACGAATACGACAATTTATTATAACCAATAGCTTGTTAACTTTGTTGATCGCAATACAGACCATTGAAACAAAAAAATCATAACGTATTGTAAGAATAATAAAGTTAAGTTATTGAAAACAAATACAAAACTCACTAGTTACGTACCTACTTTATAATATAGAGTAAAAAGTACTAGCAGTGCATAAATTCACATTATAGGAAAATTACGTATTTCCCACCCACATCACATCTCAAAAGTCATAGGTCAACGGTCAAGTAATAAGTGTGCTAAAACCTCATCTGTTTCTGAGTTCTCAATCGATACGGAATAATTAAAACAGGTGATGAAACCAGAACTGAATGAATTTAAACGTAGATACACAAACTTTCTAACTGTAGCCATTTCATACTGATAGAAAGGAAAATAATTCAATTAGGTACTTATATTCAACTATCAGATTTGGCCATGTTAGCCGTTTCAAATTTGTTGTTGAAAAGCTATTTTTAATACAACATTATTCAATTGTTGGTTATAGCTTACAAGCTTGTGTATATACTTTGTATTTTTTATTTAGTGTACAAATCTCTCAAGTTAAATGAGGGTTCAGACGTGAGTCTAGACTTCAATTACTGTTTGTGTTACCAATCGAATCTGTTGCGTTTAGTTTGAACAAGGGCATTAAACCCTGGCCACCATTAATTCTCTTTAATCTCAACTCTGGCTGGAGAATAGACAAAATTTAACTTCCAACCACGTATTTATTAAAATTCAGGTGACGTGACGATAGAGCTCATTCACATCGGACTTTAAGGGTGGTTGCCCTCGTAAAATCACCACCACAACAACAACAACAACAACAACAACAACACTGTCGTCGGACTCAACGGCACGAACGCAGTGTTTGCACACTCCATTGAAAGCGCTTGAGTACCCTTTCACAACTGAACGACTGTGCCATACGAAGACATATCCTTATATGTTCGCGACACAAACGTGAATGCAAGGACCAGTTTGTTTACAAACAACGCGTCATTGCCTTCTCAGAAGTGTAACAACCGAACAACGGAAGTAGCAGGAGCGGTGTAGTAAGTTGCAAGATTCCAATAGCATTGACTAGGGTCAATAATAGACATCGCGGAAGAACACACGCATACACACGCGGTGCCAGATGGCCACGAGGTGCCCGATATGTGACTCTAACCATAACAACTACCTAGGAGGAAAACCACTACTTTAAAAATGAGTCATACACTATTTTGATTTTCTACATCGAGTTATAAACAAATGCGTTTTGTGGAAAATGTTTTGGATTTGAGGTTTGATGTGTTCAGAATCAGCCGGTATGAGGCGCAATAGCGGTTTTATGAGTTTAGCGTAGGTTTCCATTGCAATCTTTGGCGTTGGCTCGAGTCTGGTAATAAAATGATTTATAACCACAAATAACCGGATTCAGTAGACCAAAGTGCACGACCGTTTTGCACGTAGAACTAATAATCCAGGCCCTGGCCATAAGACCCGTAGGAATTTCGACCTCGATGGAATCTTTCTTCTGATCCTGTTACGGTATACCTTAGGGATAAAAAATCTTGGGTATATCTTGGGTAGATATAGCAAATAACTTGAATATTTTTTAAAGAATCGGCGAACGATTAACTTTGGTAACGGTTTGAAATTTCATCAATATTTTCAATCGCTTTTTTCCTTCTTTAAATCAACGTTTTTTCTTTGTTTTTGTTGAAGGTGTGTCTGTAAATACAAGCGTCGATGTAAAGGAGAAAGTGAAAGATGGGAAGTGATGGCGGATGTTTGAATCAACGGCATAGCTGATTGACGAAAGAATGATGAAATCTTTGGTAGTGATTGTAAATATACACCGCCAGTTCGATTGCCCTTGAACACTTCCGCTTTTAGATCGCAAACGCAGTAGAGATTGACAGCAACTCCATATGAAGATGTGAGCGAGATCTTTAACATTCCTGTTTTCTTTGCTTTTAGCTCTGACTGTCCGGTACCTGACTAGGCGATACATTGGAGAGTACCGATCAAATACAGGTAAGAAACATCTAAATATGTTCTTTAGCCCTTATGGGTCTTATGTCGGGACAACCCCACTTTAAAAAAATAAACGTAAAAAAAAATATTTTTAATTTTTTTTAAAAACATTTTTACTTGTTGCCTTTTTATTTTTGTCTTTCAATGTCAGTTTCATCGCCTTCTAAATAATAAACAAAAGAATGTGGCCTGCAAGTGATAGACAAGTAGCGGAATTCATCAGACGACATTCACCCTTCTAGCCTTCAACGTGCGCGCTGACGTGTGACAGATCTCAAACTACACGAAGGCTAGATTTCTTCATATGAATGAGTTAAATTTGGCAAAGGTCAAATCTAAATGTGAGGATTACTTGGAATGACAAGGGTAATCCCTATTTTATTTATAATGAATGAATAGATTGTTTAAAACCGAGTTTATAAAATCTTTAAAGACTGTTAAATTCAAATCCACAAATCGAGCGTTTATAGTAGAATATAAACTAAATATCCAATTGACCTTTTTATCAGTGACCCCCAACCATCTTAAAGTATGTTCCACTTTACATCGTTTTATCAAGGACATAAACATTAAAATACTCTTTACTAAAAAAAGAACGTTTGAATCAAAATTAAGATAACACGCTCTAAATAACAAAAGAATCTAAACTTTAAAATATTATTAACCTAAGTTTTATAATAGCTTTAGTTGATTTATATCACCAAAAATAACCGTTGTTTCTAACACGAAAAGTTTCGAATATAATTGATATTTTACATAGTTTTCTCCTTGTTTCGAAAAGTCGTTAAGTTGTTACCCAAGATTCCCAGAAATAACCGCACCCAGCAATGAGTCAATGGTTGCAGTACGTACTACACAATGACACGTGTAGCCTACATTTCCCCTCTGAAAAACGACACTTTAAACCGAGATGTTAATTACTGCTCGCGTGTGTCACTGTCACATGCAAATTGCACTGCCTGTCGTGGCCTTTTTATTCTAAATCACTGATATAATTATCGTAACACAATGTAATTAATGTTAATTCATCGTGGTGTTAGTTTTCTGTATTGACTGGGTTGATATTCTATCCTGGCGTAGGCGGCGAGTTTTGTTCATTTGTTATAATGTCTATCCTACGACTGTGTGTGAAAGTAGCAAATTTTTTAAATACATTAGGTTTTAAACAATATTTAAGTGGCATTAAAATAATTTGTAAAAGTGAAAACGAAACTGCGCTGTTCGTACGGGATTGTGGTATGTTTTTGTATTATATAACCACATTAAATAATAATGTTGGGACTATACACTTTTTAACGGTATAAGATGCTTCAAATACATAATCTGGAAATTGATCATTCTCCACTGTTTGAACTCAATTTAGATAATGTTTTATAATTATAAACCTTAAGAAACTTTCTACTTATTGGTGTATTAAAAAATATTTTCATTTTCGAACAGCAATATAAACAAATCAAATTTAAATACACTACTTTTATCTGATTTATTGAAAAATAAACAGCAAAACGTTTAATTTGTTATACAATCGATCTCATAACTAAATGATAATAATAAATATTACACGTATTTTATTATTTTCCTGCTTTTGTTTTGTACACTTTATAGTTATTGTGTATACATCATCTGTCAAAGGGGTGGGGGTAAACTCTCTCCTTCCCTTCTAAACTACGTGGGTGAAGGTAAACGCACATGGCCTACATCCTAGAAATCGTTATTTGAAACACATTTCGAGACATTGTGGTCGTACTTCAATAATTATTTGATTACAATGATGAATACGAGTGCTAAATAATCGCAATTTGGGTTACGCGTACACAAATTATCCCGTCCAAACACTAACTCAATAAGCGTAACAAAGTGGCTACATCGAGGGATTTGAAATCATTTAGCATAGCAGACGCGATGCGGGGTAATATTTCGATAAGGGTACAGCCCACGCAGAGTGTAAACACCGACAACCCACGCATCATGGTTATACTCCATGCGCTCGTATCTCCCAGAGCGTTGATTGATTGACGATCAGAACCACGAGGGATTCCCCCTGGAATTGACAGCTCTATTGAGAGAATCACACGAAATAGGTCAAATCGAATATCTCAGGTGCTCTCGGAAAAAAACGTTCCATTTTTCATTTTATTTAATTAATTTTCAATATAGAGCAACGTCTAAGAAGTAATGAAAATGTCGACGACCACCTGCAAACACTAATGTAAGTTACACAACTGATCTTGATCGATGCGCGTGCTGCCTCCTGGCGATGAACTTTAGCAACAAACTAGTGCGAACAAGGGAACTTTCATCATTGTCGTAACGATTTATACAAAGATTCATTGAGAAAATGTATGTTTAATTCGGATCAAATAATAAACTTGATCTCGATTGGATTGTGCACTAGTTGTGTGGTGCACTTTGGCTAGATGGAACCAATGTGTTAAAAACATCTTGTCTGAACACTTTAATTGAAGAATAAACAAGAGAAATTCACCGGTTATATTATATGCAATCCTCTGCCCTAAGGCAATCTATCAGAGCTAACGGCATGCTGTATGTAATCTATTTTCGGCACATCCTTCTCAAAATAAGATGTATTCTTAATATTTATAGGTATTTTCGTCTAACGTACACCCTTACTCAAGCTAGACTGATGAAAATAGGGTTGGGCCCACGCGTTTTACATTCTGACGTGCACCAGTCCAATTTTAGCTCACTTTCATTTACCATGAGTTTATAATTTGTTTTTTTTAATGCGTTTAACTGGAAGAAACCCGCTTTGCAAATGTATACACATCAGAATTAGATACGTCCGATCAAACGTGGAATCCAAGACAACATAATTGCCAACCTTAGCAGCACAATATTGGAAAATGAGAATCAATATGAAGTGTCAATTTTGATATTGTAAAGTCGTATTCATGATGTATTACAACAATTGGTTCAAACTACTTCTTAAACAAAACTTTCTACTTTGAATTAATGTTATACAGAATAGACTTAAATGTAGAGATACTCCAAAATTAGTGTACAAGATAACGGGGAAAAAACGTGTTACGTTTTTATTTTTTATTTTTTTTAGGTGGTGGTTATACTATAAAATCAATGAAGCCGCACAAACTTTATGACAAGTGGACAATGTATCGGTGTTTATTACAAATTTTGGAAACCAGACATTGAAATTTGCACATTGAAAAGGAATATTGTGAATTGAAAACTTGTTTTTGGGATATATGAAGAAATTCATTATGTAAAGTTGGTTGATTAATGAGCCTCGACGTGTAAACTAATCTAACATCATCAAAACTCTACACTCTAAACCTCCGTAAATGATTGATAATAGTTCCGACAAAACGGACATCTTCCCATTCATTATTTCATCACTTGTCTGTAGTTTGACCTAGATTCCTGGACGCTGTTGCAACCTTGGGGAGCGTAGGGAATGGGATTATCATCCGACCCGACGTATTACAAACTAGTCCATGGAATTCCCTAATCTCTTGGCACACACAACCCTTTACTTCGCGCTTTTAGGTAATCATAAAATCAACGAAACTGTGTATTTTCTATTTTCCGTTCGTTTACTCGCCGAGTTTTCTTTTTATACGGTTAGATTGACTGACCGGCCGTCCAAAGGCCACAGCCCTGGCAAAAACAAGCGAATCGCAATAAGAATGTGTTCCGTGCGTTGTTCTCAGCAGGAGGTCGAAAACAGCACGAGGAAAAGTGAGATCGGTAAAACGGAATTAGACGGGGATATTCACGGACGCTTCGGAGAGTGGACCAGCCCAGGCTATACCGATATATGCGTGTTTATCATGTAAACTCACGGGTGCGGTTGCGCGATGCTAACTCTTTAGGCTAATTGATTAAATGTTTTATCAGTTCGACAGATGGCTAAATGTTTGATTTTCCTCATTACTCGCTTCAAGCGCTTGAATGAAGCTAGCATAGATTTACTCAACGTTTTAACCGGGATTAATCAAATATTGGAAATTTTAAGTGGCACGTATAAAAATACAAAAGAAGCACAATAAAATTTGTTTTTCCTCATTACTTGTATCAAGCGCTCGAATAAAGCCAGCATAGATTTCCTCGACGTTTTAATGGGATTAATCAGACATTGAAATCTTTAAATGTCACGAGTAAAAAAATGCACAATCAAAATTAGTTATCGTCGTTTTCTCATTTCAAGTAATTCGATAAAGCTCAATATATTTCCTCAATTTTTAACTACGGAAATTGAGTGTAGTAAATATTAGTGTAGTGAGTATACCCATGCAAGTAAATGCATTGAAATAACAACATGTTAAGAGCTTAAGCTATTTTGTTAATGTTAATTCAATTGTATAACAAACTTAAAGAATTGTAAATAGACAACATATTAGTGGTAGAAAAACTAAAATCAAATATTAAAAACTAAGATTGATGTGTGCCCGTTGTCATAAACGTGTTGAGAGTGATACACCAATAACAAATGGTCTCAACATTCAAGTAAATTTGAAGAGCAGAAAAACATATTGTTAAGCGAGCGAAGCGAGCGTTTCCATTTGACTCTGCCGGAAAAAATAGTCACGTTTTTGTTTGTTTTGTTTTTTTGTTTGTTTGTTTGTTTGTCTCGCGATAACGTTCGAACGGAGGCTCGGATCGAGTTGAAATTTTCACCATCCGCAAGCTTCGTACTAGATTGAATGCCATTAGTTTTGTGGCAAAATCGTCCAAAAAGTTACAAAGTTACATTTAAGTTAATAGAAAGTTTTTTTTTAACTTAACGGCGACAAAATCTGAGGTGGCCAAATCATTAAGAATGGCCGTCCGGTTACGAATATGTTAATTTTATTTTGATCCGATAAGTAGTGTAGATGGAAATTACATTTTAACAAAAGTAACGTTACCATGGCAACGAAAAGTCGCACGAAGCTAGAGCTTTTTTGACTCATGATAGCGGTTGCACGAAGATTCAGATCAGGTTGAAATTTGGACCATCAACAAATTATAAAGCACGTGCTCGCTTATCAACGCGTCCAACTGAGCGTTTTCCTAGTATATAAAATATTATATGGATGAACAAATGATAAATAAATAATAAATGGTACCATAATATGCCTTCCCGTTTACACAATGAACTGATAAAAACATTCTATATTATATAAAGCCAATGCTGAGTCAGATTAAGTTAGCTTACTCAACCCATGGATGGGATTGGTATTGAAATTCCTGTAATTGCGTGGGTTTATTATATTGTGGACAGAAGCTCAAAGTTTCGACTTGCGTCAGAGGGCAAACTCATCTCAATACAGTGGTCGCGTTGAACGTGCTGTCTGTGCTTCGGAAAGTATTTGCGTGTCACGTGGGTGGCTGGGTGTTTGTAACGTTCTCTGCCATTCTAACTCAAACCACGGGATACTGCCACTCCCATGATCAACGCCGGGTGAAACAATAAAATTAGGACAAAACATTCTAAGGATTGTGCCTCAAAAGCAGACGATGTTCGTTGAACATCCAGAGAAGTAAGAATACATTTTAGACTTTTGTGATGGTTTTTGTTGCTTAACGTCTCATAGTAATGCACTAAGGCTATTCGAGACGATGACTGGCGATACATTAGGGTGAAGGACGATTACAAAAACATACATATGCCTTATGCGGGATTCGAACCCACGTCCTTGAAGAACCACAGTACCGCGGACGGCTTAGACTTTTTGTGAATTAGCGTGAATTTGTCGTTATAATTTAAATGTTCTTAAAACAAAAGCTACGAGTATTTATTTATTTAATTAATTATTATACGAGTGAGCGCAGCGAACGTAGTCTACAACGCTACTCGATCGGGCCTTGGTCGTGCTTAATTCTGTTGCAATGTTAAATGTTTGTTAAATGTCTGTCTGTCCGGTCCCATACGGCCGAACGGCTAAATAGACTAAGCTGAAATTTTAAACAGACATCCGTGACCAGGTAACTGAGAACTGTTAACAAAATGAACAAAATCCGTTGCGATTTAAATCTGCAAGAAATAAAAAACCTAAAAGTACGTTGAAATGTATAGGAATTATTTTAACGACAATGGTTTTCATTTTGAAATATTATTTTTTTGTTTGTTATTTAGGTACCTGGCTGTGAAATGCCGTGTCCAAGGTTAATCGAATGTTTGACGTCAAGGTACCCCCAAATTCCGCTCGTAGATTGAGTAAACCTTGCAATATTTTCACGTATTTTGTACTGGCTATGTTTTCCATAGTATTGTCACAGATGATGGACTACACTGCGTTATATGCATTTCAAAACATGTTAAATAATTTAAAAAATACAATCCAGAAATTACAAAATCTTTCCCGACCATTGAACCCACGTCTCCCACATTTCGGCTATAACGGCGCTTTAGCCAACTCGACTAGGGAAACGCCAAAGTCGTTGTTAGACGAGTGAGTGAGCCATGTGTTGAGTACGCGGGAACATTTGCATTTAAGTTTGATTATAATATTCGTATAAATAATCGGGTATTTTAGTTTAGGTCATAGTTTAGCCCATAATGCTCCACTGTAGCCTATGATAGGCTAGGGAGGCCTTAGGTAGGGGAAGAAAATGAATGTTACCGGGTACTCAACACATGGCTCACTCACTCGTCTAACAACGACTTTGGCGTTTCCCTAGTTTATTCAACTTCTATTATATTCAGTTAGAAACACGGATTAAGAAAGGAGGACAACTAAATAAAACGTATCTATAACAGTAGGCCTATATCAAATATGATCTTATGACATTACCAAACTATTATAGGCGATTATAGTGGCTTCAATGATGTTATATTTGAAACACATTCCCACTCACAAATTGAAAGCGGGCTATGTGCTACGCATACTCAAAGATATTTTGAAACGGTTTGTCATAAATATCTTGCATTCTTTGAATATTCTCCGCTGCCAGCGCGAAGATAGTATTTGAACAAGTGGAAGAAAAACTCATAGCCTGTCAGGGTATTGACATTCAAACTTTAGACAGATGTTTAGACAAGAGCGTGCTACAGAGAATAAAAAATCATAAACGAATGTGGAATGTGTTCGAAATATACATAGCTGAAGTCACTTTGTCATAGTGGGTTTATTAGTCAACCCAAAAATAAATGAAAAATAGTTTTGATCATGTCAGATGATGTATTATATCCGTAACTATGTTGAATTCGTGTTTAAGAAAACGTAAATTAGGCAGATATAGTCTCACCATAAACTTTGGTCTCACCTTAAAGAAGTGTGGTTTAATTAAATCCATTGAGTGACGAATCTCGCTAGTGGACGGGACGGGCACAGCTGCGTGTCTTGAACGCGACGCCCGTCGGGGGGGGGGGGGGGGGGCAGCCGTCCTCTGGCGCCGAGGTGCAGCGGAATGCAAATCGGCATCACGACAAAAAACCGCGTCGCTATATTTAGGTTTTCTTGAAAGGCAGCGATGCTCGCGGGCCGTTTGATGGGTGAACTGTGTATACTGGAAACATATCTTGCGATATGTGTGTATTTACGCTGCCAACCGTTAGATGCGTCCAGAGAGCGAAATAATCGTGGATTTGCAGGAAATTGATGACCGAATAAGGCGAGGTTACAGGAATAACGGAATATTATGTTTGTCACGTGGTTTACTGATAAGAATTAACAGGCCAGATACGAACTGCGATAGCCCACTGATCATTGGTATGATGGCGGCGGTATCTAGGTATGAGTTTGAAAATATTTTGTTCACTTGTGCAAGCCATGCATTGGGGTACGATAGACTTCCTTGTTCATCCACTGTTCAAACTCTAGTCTGTTCTTTTTACACCGTCCTGTAGTCAACTACAAATAGCCATAATGAAGTCGTCAGCCATGTTGGATAACAGTGCATGAACATCCCGCGATAAGTTTTTAAGTATTTGTGATTGTAAGTCCTATTTTATCTCTTCCGTTTTCCTTCGTCTTACACTTCGTCGTCATCGTCTTCGTTATCGTCATTATCGTCTCCGTCTTCTTGTCTCAAAGCCGGACAATACATTGTGGGGGCGTTGAACCAATTGCCAATACATCCCACTTCCCTCAACTCTATTTTCACATCAACCCCTTCCATCTTCCCGTATCAGATCGTGCAATGCACTCTCTTCTAATCCTCTGAAGTGGTTTAAAACCTCAGCTATGACATTGGCGAGAAGAAAGCAATCATCCACCCATCGTCAGGATAATCCTGGTTGACGACCACAATGCCCACCCCCTCTTCCAGCTGAGTTAGAGGTCGAAGGTCAACCGAGGTCAGTTAGCAACCACGAAGACCAGCAAAACACGGGTAGTAATTAACCGCGGAAATCCGCGTGGTAGAATTCGATTACACCTCCACACGAACACACACAGAGTGAAGTAGAGTAGTGGTGCTCGTCGTTCATTTGTTACACCGGTCGTCCTCGAATAGGGTGAACAACCCCTCGTGAGTTTCCGTGAACACTCGTAGATGTTTTTCCTAAAAAATAAATTGGATCTTCTTCTTCCACGTCTCGAAACTAAGTACCCCAAAGCTCCCCATGCGCGTGTTAGGAACCCATGTGGAAGAATCGAAATAACGATTGATTAATGCTTTACCCATTCTATTTCCTTCGTCGATGAGCAGATAAGCTTCCGTCCAAAATACACGCGTCAGAGTCGTATACACACCCACGCAAACAACTGGTTTGTTCGCGCGCTTCTTTATGCGTCACGCTACGTCATAATCATTAAGTGACGTAGACTATCTGTAACCCGTCACTAACCAATAAGTGCAAACAACGCGTTGTGTTTCACGATGCACATCCCACTGCCTCACATGGTGCACATGACGTCTATATGATGCAAGCCCGCGGGCAATATATGGTAAACATAATATACAAGCGAATGATTTGTTGCTTATCTTCTATATTCACGTAATTTTACTATTTGGGGCGATGAGGGTGAAGGAAAATTTCATAAATGCATATCTTATGCAAGATAGGAACCTAATAGACTTGAGCAACTGTAGGTATACCTCCCCCCCCCCGGGGCGGAAGGTCTGAGGGTGGTTTAAGGTACTTTTATATATTGACTTTCGATTTCCGCTTGTTAGCCATCACGGTTTTGGTGGGTGTACCCACCAGGGGTGACCAAAGTACCCACTGTAAAAATAAAAAATAATCATTTTCGGTGGTAATGGGGCACTCACAAACCTCCCCCTATGCAGGGCGGAAGGTCTAAGGGTGGTTTTAGGTACTTTCTTATATTGACTTTCGATTTCCGCTTGTAATCCATCACGGTTTTGGTGGGTGTACCCACCAGGGGTGACCAAAGTACCCACTGTAAAAATTAAAAAAATAATTATTTTCGGTGGTAATGGGGCCTTCACAAACCACCCCCTACGCAGGGCGGAGGTCTAAGGGGGGTTTTAGGTACTTTTATATATTGACTTTTGATTTCCGCTTGTTAGCCATCACGGTTTTGGTGGGTGTACCCACCAGGGGTGACCAAAGTACCCACTGTAAAAATAAAAAAATAAAAAATTCGGTGGTAATGGGGCCTACACAATCCTCCCCCCTACGCAGAGCGGAAGGTCTAAGGGTGGTTTGACGCCCTTAAATATATTTAATTTGAGTTTAGTTTGCAAGATATCATGGTTTGGGTGGGTGTTCCTACTAAGGATGACCAAAGTACCTACCGAAAAAATAAAGAATTTTCAATTTCTATCGTAAATGGACTTTCCTAAACCTGCCACACACCTAGGCCGAAGGTCTAAGGGTGGTTTAAGGTACTTCTATATATCGACTTTTGATTTCTGCTTGTTATTCGAAAAGGTTTTGGTGGGTGTACCCCCCGGGGGTGCCCGAATACACTTTAAAAAAAAAATTCATTTTTTAAAAAGGGGTTTTAAAACCTCCCTACCGGGCGGAAGGTTGGGGGGGTTTTTTAGGTATTTTAATTATTGATTTTATTTTTGTAAGTGGGGTTTGGGTGGGTGTCCCCCACCGGGAGACAAGTACCCCCCGTAAAAAAAAAATTTATTTATCAAAAAAAGGGTTTCCCTAAATTCCCTACAAGGCCAAAGGTCGGGGGGGTTTTTAGGTACTTTATTATTGATTTTATTTACTTTTTTCCCGCTTTTTTGGGGGTTTACCACCAGGGGGCCCAAATCCCCGTAAAAGTAAAAAATATTAAATTTGCGAAAAGCCTTGGAAAACCCCCCCGTACCAAGGCGGGGTCTAAATAATTTTAAATATTTTTTATAAAAGAGTTTATATTTAACTTTAGCCCCTTAAAAATTTGGGTGGGTTTAACCGAAAAATTAATTTCCCCGGGGTAAAGGAAAACAAAAAAAAAACAATTTTTTTAAATAAAAAAACAACTTAAAATTTTGGTTTTAAAATATAAATTGTTCTAATTAATTAAAATTTTTTAAATTATTTTTTTTAAAATTTAAAACATACAAAAATCTTAAAAAACCAAATTAAAAAGCATTTTAAACCAAATTGATCCACGGGGTTAACAAAAAAAACAATAAAAATAATCACTATAGCTGCTAGCTTTAGATGTGGTTGTTTATTTTAAATATGTTGGTGGGTACACCACGATGGGATTTAAATTTATTGTATTTGTAATAAAACATAAAATTTTTATTTTTTTTTTTAAATAGTTAAAAGCTGCATTTTAGCATTGGTATAGTTTAAAGAAAGAGAAATTACGTAAATCATGTTACTAGACATTAAAAAATTTTGTATAAATTTTAAAAATTTACTAGGTGATAACTAAGATGCAACCTATCTTTAATTAACTTGTCGTTACAATCTTGTAATCTAAAAACCGTGGGAGGTAGCATTTAAGCCACCTTTTTAATAACAAGCAAGTACATGCTAAAGGCTTATTGCATGGTATTTTGTAAGTCAATTGTAAAACCCAAAAACCTAAATGGGTTTTGTGAGAAACCCTACATGTGTCATAATAGAAGCCAAAACGGGAAAAAAATATTTAAAAAAAATGAAAAAAATTTATAAAAAAATTAAGATAAATTTTTATAAATATGGCACAATTTGATGATTTGAATTATGAACGAAACGTACACAAAAGAAGCAACTGTGTTACTGTCGTCGCCCCCAACTATTTCTCCCCAGATATCTGCATAATGGCTAAAACACCCCCAATTTATGTAAATCAGTTTTTTAACTGAATATGAGACGTTAAATAAATAAATAAAACCCACATCTTATTCCTTTTTTGAGGTGATTATTATCAGTTCTGATGCAGGGTCGCAGTGGGCGTTAATCTAGTACCCGAGTTAAATGATAATTCGATACAACGGACTACTAATGTTTTTATGGCCAATTAACACTAAGCAAGAAAATATGGTAAATAAAAATATAATAACATCATTTATTTGGACAGCGCGGTTACTAAAATGTTGTCAGTAAAAGATTTTGTATATAATAACCTGCTTATGAGCATTTTATAATGTTGCTACGAATTACACAACAAAATAATGCCAAGTAGTATACTGGTCCTTTGAGTTATATGTATTATTATATACCGTACATCAATTAATTGAAATTTATTGATGATAAAAAATATGCATCTCACTTATAACATATTCAAAAGTAATAGAAACTATTAACTTTTGTAGAGTTTTGTAAATTATACTTTGTATTGCACGGATTTGTACAGGCAAATTGTACCTATATTGCATGGTAGCCAGCTTAATTTGTTTATCTTTGCTTCAATACCGATTGCCTCTTTAAGACTAAATGATTCAGTTAATTAATTATAATTTATCCTATTATACAGAACACTTAATATATAGAATATTTCAACGAAAAAAAAGTCGTATACATGCAATTTATTCTGTAGTTGCATAAATAATACAAAATTTTCGGAACTTTTAAACAATTTAAATTAAACAAATACATAGTTTTTGATCGAAATACATAAAAACTATGCTAATTATATTTATTCAAACTAAATATAAACAAAACATCAAACGGTGTGACCATAATTTCAGATTACGGCATGCGGCTTCCCACAGCGAGGTTTTTCGAGTGTTTTTTTGACAAATTTGACCCAAAATGCATTATTAACATATGCATAAAATTACATATTTTTAATCTACTCATCAAGACCTTTCATTTGAATAGTCACATGCCCATAAAGGAACGAAAAATTTTCATGTTTTCCAATGCAGCATCGGGTGCTATCTCCTGATATAGTAATGATCTCTCCCTAAAGTTAATTTCTAAAATTCGAAATATTTAATTAAAATGAAATTATGAAGAAAATCTAGACCATTTGCGTATAGTTTGGCTCTAAATAAATATTTTTAGTTTTGGGACAAATATGTTTGGTCACCCCTGGTGGGTACACCCACCAAAGTCATGATGGCTAACAAGTGAAAATCAAAATGTAATATAAATAGCTTCTCGAAACCACTTTCAAACCTTCCGCCCCGGGGGGGGGAGGGTTTGGATTAGCTGGCTCATGGACTATAAGTCTATAGAAAGAAGTCTTACGCTTCGGATCTGCGCCCCAACCATATATGAACCACCACGGATGGTATTATCAACAATATTAAATTAATTAATAATTAATTGAAGTTGTACATGCCCCTTGGGGCACGATGACCAATGTAGACATTCTATTTATCAATAGTTATTTTCCTGTAGTTAATCATTCTAGGGCGTACCTCAGGTGTACCTGGAATACTTCAAACGATTTTAAATAACTAATTAATTAAGCAGGTGTGAGGATTTGGGAATTAAATTCAAAGGTCTATGTTATGGAATTTTTACCTATTTCATACGCCTTTGAATTATAGGAAGTACGGATTACTCTTAGGGATTAAGGTTATGTAGAAGCCATTCGTGCGGGATCCAATTATTCGATGTAAGGAACGCCTTGACCGTAAACATGTCAGTGCAAGAGTGGACGAACGCCATCACAAAAGTACCTCAAAGCAAAGGCGTCGATAGGTACGTGTTAATGTTACACGTTAATTTGTTTTCAGATCCCTTTGAGTACGTAGCGGAGTTAGTTATGTGTGCTTTGACTTTGAGTAAAGAAACGAAATCAGCGGTTAATCAAGGGCATGGTTATAAATGTACATGAAGAAGTATTAACGATGTAAATCTCGTTTTGTTTCAGATCTGTTGTACCGACAAACAGTCACCGTCAACAACACCCAACTAGACGTGGAAATCGTGGACGTTTCGGGAGAAACAGTAAGTGTTGATTAAATACTTTCTCTTCATACTCTATGATCAATTTACTGAATGAAGTAAAATCGTCTTTAATTCTAAAAAAAATGTTAAAAACAAATTGTCTAGAAACTACACACTAAGACGTTAGGTAAGACGAAAGAAATAAAACTATGTAAGTTTTTAGAATAAATCTTTAAATAACTCTAGCCTCCCTAAATGAATTGTGCTATATTTTAATTTTAATCGGCGATCATTGACAATGCACTTGACGTTATTATATTCAACACAAAATGTTGCAGCTGCAAAACGTGTTCAAATTGATTTGATTAATGCGAATTTCAATTCCAAGTATAAAAAAACTTTCATATTTCAGGCATATAGTGAATTTATGTAATTTTAGTTAATTAAAAGTAAAAAAAAGACAGAAAGTTATCTTAAATTCTCAGACGAGTTGATACTTGAGACGAAGGCCTACTTGAGTATGGAGACAGGCGGGTTCTTTCCACAACATGTTCCCTGATGTAAACGTTGCGAATTAACATTCCCGACTCGTCTAAGTAGGGAGCGAGACGTCTGGATTTGATCTCGCTCAACGTACGTATACGTCACACCCCTTATCTGTCAATATCCTCTACTCAGAACACTCCAGAGGTGACCCCAGTTGAGGTTAGCCTCTATGGGAGGTCCCCTAGCAACAGGACCGTCCGATGTGTAGGTCATAATAGCAAAGAGTTCATTGTGTGATGTTGGGCAAGAAGATACATGCAAGTTCCCCACTGAAACCTCATCTTTGTTTCGAGAAAGTGATACACATTTCATTAGAACACATGTTATACAACAAAATTTTATATCATTTCTTTATAGACCTCGCTTGTAAACCAGTTTAATTAACTAAATAGTATAAGAAACCATAAAATAATAAATATATTTAATACACATTTTATATTACAACCTACTTAGTGGATTAAAACTCTTTAATATTTAAATTTAAATCAATTAGTGTACCTCTAGACTGCTATACTACTGCGCTCGGGACTCTTTATATTCGCGATGGGCCTGTATAGACACGAATTTGCAGCTTCTTTCCAAAATTCGTCTCTGAGTTTGTATCACATGTGTTCTATTCTAGATGTTTTGGTTCAAAATTTATTTCAATTTAATTCATTCGAGCTTACAACAAATGGTTTTAGTTAAATGCTAGGAAAAAATACACACTATCAACATACGGCTGAAGATATTGAACATGGAGAGCCGTGAAGAGTGACTGAGTTAGAATTGGGTGCATGTTCTACTGCTGTGCTCATAATAAGTCTTCACCTTCCAGCGTGACTCCATCTTCCCCATGGAGCAAGTCCAGTGCACAGTGATGTAGGGCTCTTTCCTTCTTATGCTTACGAGGTGTTCTCTTTCTTTCCAGCGTGACTCCATCTTCCCCATGGAGCAACTCCAGTGCACAGTGGTGTAGGGCTCTTTCCTTCTTATGCTTACGAAGTGTTCTTCTCTTTCTTTCCAGCGTGACTCCATCTTCCCCTTGGAGCAAGTCCAGTGGGCAGATGCGTGTGTAGTAGTCTACTCCATCACCGACAAACAGTCATTCGAGTACGCCGTCGAGGTCCTAGCTAACTTTCAGAAGTTGCGGCCTGTGAGCGGAGTGCCCGTTACCCTCCTAGCGAACAAGGCAGATCTCGAACACCTCAGAAAGGTAAGCTTGAGTAGATTCGTATCTGAAAATAAGTGTAATGGTCATTTTATTAGCGGTTCGCTCTTCGCTATCGTTTGAACACAAATTTTTAAATTTAGATAGCGTTTGAACCTTAAGTAAATGCGCACTAAATATGTGGCTTTGACAGTCTGAAAGCACTAAATACATATTGTGAGAAATGCAGATTTAGTGCGCGATTGGGGGGGGGGGGGGGTGTATCAAATTTTTTGAACTTTAGCCAATAACAAGTTTTGGATTACGTGATTGTTGTTAACTTCTTAACACAAAAGTAAATTGCTCAATAAAACATATTTTTGAGGTAAATGTCTATAGCTTCGTTAGGACAGTACAATCTAACGATATTCATGTGGTAAGATCACAAAACTTTTTTATCATTCACACCATTTCGACTCAAGATGTTTACAGTAAAAAGTTATGTCCTCTTTTCTCGTCAAGTCATTAAACTAATTCCTTCGAGTTGCTTCAAAGTAATAAGATACTCTTATCTAGAAACTATTGTCAATGAAAGCTTTGTTCATGTTCCAAGTTTTAAATTTCACATCTTAAGAACTAGGATCGTGTCAACATATTATATACACATTTCTTTTTTACTCCCCAAACGAATTTATCGTACATTGACCTAAACCTAATTCCTTGGCAGCGTATTAGAGAACTTGAAGCCGCGACAAACTACCAAACAACAGAAGTCGTCCACCTATTTATCGTTTCATAAAGTCCAACAATTCGTCAACGTCTCCTACGTCTTAGTGTCAGAGTCGAGACCACCGATGTTGCTGCCAAAAACTTACTAAGTCTGGCAAGAGTCAAGTGTACCTCCTTCTTGTGACACGTTAGTTACAAGAAGTATTTGGGTTAGGTTGGTCGACTCACGTGTACAAATCAGATCAGATCATTTGTCAAGTTGATGTTCAAGTATTTGGGCTAAGCACACACACACCTACAGGCGTAGATCTTGTAGTTTGTCAAGTTGTTTTACGTATTTCTTGAAACTTTTTGAACTATACATCGTGTTTCTAGTTGTAGCTGCATTCTGTTTTATTTTTCAAACATTGTTACATTGTAATTAAGTTGCCACAATGCCACAATATTATCCACAATTGTATCCATTATAGTATAATATGTTTTATTGAACACACATCACATACACAATTCACAAATCTGGTTATAGCAATCGATTGTTTTCATTTTGTGTTTGTGGAGTGATTTAAGAGGTATTTGAGTAGTTGATATATAAATCTG
Organism: Sweltsa coloradensis; assembly: GCA_024449915.1. Taxonomy (NCBI): domain Eukaryota; kingdom Metazoa; phylum Arthropoda; class Insecta; order Plecoptera; family Chloroperlidae; genus Sweltsa; species Sweltsa coloradensis. The sequence goes on along the minus strand of JAMZAV010001300.1, from coordinate 80,554 downwards.
CATTAATGGACTCATTGCATTAATCACTTACAAGAAAATATAGTTTTCAGTAACTAAATATCACACAAAATACCAAGCACAAAGTCATTTTTTACAATATTTGTGTACAGTACTTTTTCTGCGATTTTCAGGTCTTGAAATTACCCGGAAAACCGGTTATGGCATTTAAACCACCGATAAAAACCGGTTTTGACCGTTGATGGCCGTAGGCCGCGAACAGACAGAACAGAAGTCAACTGACAACGATAAAGCAACGGAAACTGTAGTTGCTTTAGTTTCGTTCAATGAAACGTTTCAATCATATATTTGCGCTCTTGAGGAGCAACTGCTGTTTCCGTTGCGAAGTCGTTGCCAGTTCCTTCTGCAAGTGCCAAACCTAAAGATAGTAAGAGACGCAGACTTGTTTGTTTAGTCAAGGCCAACCGATCTTGACGACGTGGTTTTTGTTTCTGTGCAGGTGGATGAGGAGGAGGGTCGCGCCGCCGCCCTGCGCATCGGCTGTCAGTTCTACGAGGTGTCGGTAGCAGAGAACAGCTCAGACTTGTACCAAGCCTTCGAGACCCTAGTGAACGAGTGCCGGTGTCTTCAGGCCAACTCGTCGAACCAAAAGTCCCGCAAGTTCTCAGTCTCGAAGATGATCGGCACGTTGATTGGCAACGGCAAGACCTTGACGGCGCAGACGACGCAGGGTGGTACCGTGGTGGTCTGCCAGAAGTCTGATCTCCACCGCAGCCGCGTGCTCAAGAGGCGCCAGAACTTCACGGCGACGGCGTCCCTGTGACTACCAGGGTGCAGTCACGACTCTCCCACCAGGTGTGTCGCGACGGTACCGTGAGGAGTTCACGCACTTTCAGAGTTCAGTCTCAAGATCCACAAGGCAGTGGATCGGTAACTCGTACCTACCTGTCTGCCGTCAATTAGGCTGTGACTAATTGACGTGTCAGACTACGGACGAGACTATTACCGTCCAGTTCGAGAGGAATTCGGAGGTGAAAGACGACACAATTACAGTTGGCACGAGGATTTGTGTCACCACGCTCCGTTTCGGAACTTGGCCAGATGATGCTGTGGATAAACATTTAAAACACCTCTTTGTAAACAGTAATGCATCATTGATTACCCTCAAAGAGTGGCGGTACACCCCCATAATACTGTCACTCGAGTGGGGGAGCTCTTCATCTTTCTGCTCTCAACCTTGCTGCTTATTGGAAACCATACTGTTTGATGTTTTCACATAAGATATCTCAATATATGTAATGTACTTAACTAACAACAGAAGCCGGTCAAATCTTCTAATGAGAGACCGGTAGTTTGCAATGCTATTCTGCATATCAATTATTATCAAATAAGGACTTACTATGATCGTAGAGCATTTATACGTATTGTGTCTGTTTCTCTTCTGACCACAGTACCTTGTAATTCATTGGGTAAGCCGTTCACGCTAACTTGTCCCGGAAAACCGGTTTTTCAGCAGACAAGTTAGCGTTAGCTCTTTTAAAACCGGTTTTAAACGGTTTATTGCTGAGACAACCCAACGACCGTTACTTTTTACGGACCTGACTTACCAGCGAGGCTTAGATGAAATCACACTTTTCTGTAATCTCCGCGATTTGCGCGCTAAATTTAAAAAAACGAATCCAACTTTGTGCTGAGTCCAAAAAGAGAAACAAAACAATCGTTTTATGACTAAATATTTGAAAGGGGGATTTTTTGTATTGTTTGAGATTATTGCAACAGTTATTCCTGTGACCAATATGCCTAGTAAGTATTAACGTACGACGATGATCGGATATTAACATCTTTATTGTCTGCTGTCACACATTCCTGATAGTTTGTCTCAGATTGTGTATATTTCATCTTAAAAATTAAGTGAGAAATTAATTATTTATTATCTCAATTAAGATAATTATTTAGATGGAATTAAAATTAAATCACCATTGTTGCATTTTACAACAATGTTCCATAAAGTACTTGTTTAAAGACTTTGTTTGTTTAAGATGGACAATTCTAATGGTAGACAATACAAGATATTCCTCATATGTCATTGTAACTTGTAATGTACAAAATGTGTAATGTATGTAATGTGTTATTACCAGATGTAAAATCTAGTCGGTAAGATGCAGCAAAATAAGATTTACTTTTTACGTTTGAATACTGTAATTTAAAGTATGGAAATAATTGGAAATGTCACTCGCCAACAGACTAGTCATTGATGTAGGCCTAAGCTAACATTACATCACATTTTAATCTAGTCCGCTGAGTGAAGTGGTGAACATATATTTTAAGACTGCTGTTTACGCTCGTCGGAAATGTTAAAATTTACAAATATTTTCGTATAAAGTAAGTTACTTTCCAAACAATATATTATCAAGTACAAACATCTTCAAAACAAATGCAATTTAATTTCATAATATATTTTCTTGTAGTTCGGTTTTTAAAAAAAGGCATACTAAAACTGCCGAACGCTTTATGGAATATAACGAAACGTACACACCAGTCTTAACCACGATCATACCGCACTGTTGATAATCGTCGAATCCGCCAGCCGAGAATGTGGGCTCTGTGCCATAAGTTGTCCGAAATAAGCGTGCATAGCTCCGAGTAGACAGACGGAGTGCGTCAACGACCGGTAACGTGGAATACGTCGAGTACATTCAGGAGTACTCCTACACTTGATCGCCTGACCTGAATGCCGTCGATAACAACACAAACAAACGCAATGATTCCAAACAACAATGTGGCATGACGTGGGACGTTGGCACGTTATGGAAAGATTGTATATTTTATATAACAATGTTTTCGTATATTCATTTATTTAAAATCATTGTCTATAATAATAAGTATTAAGTCATTAAAAAGTATTGATGTTATGCCAAATATATAAGTGCTTGTTAACTGTTGTGAATAAAATGAAGTGTACATTCAACTCCTTATTGCGATTTATAATGTTAAGGAGAAAAAGGCTGTGATCTTACTAAATTTTTGTATTATACCATTATTTGTACAGTACCAATAAGTCGTTTTGTACATAAAAATAATAAATTATGTGACTTGACTGTTCAAAATATATTTTCGTCTACTTGCTTTACCAACTAAATCCTTTCTCACACTAATTCCTGACCACAACAATTATTACAATAATTATTATTTATTGAGGTTTAACTGCCCGAAGGGCAGGAAGTTCAATGCAGGGCACAGACTGACCTCTGAAGCCAGTTACAATAAGTAAGCAGTACAGACATGCAAAATCAGTACAGCACATGCTACATGATACAAACAACACACAGAAGAAACGCACACTGAAAATAGCAGGGCACTCTGGGACACATCGCGTCTCCCCTTATGTCCCTCCCCTTGGAAAGAAGTATACATGGTGGTAACTCACACTTATAGAAATTGTTTTATCTTGGTGGCGCGAATAATCTTAGTTAGCTGTTAAGGCGCCCTTAAACTACTAATACTAATACCGACGCTAATACTATCAAGCATACAGTACGTGTATTTTAGTCCGTTAGCAGTCAGTATATAGTCATGATAAAAGGGCAGGCCAAAAATTAAAAAAATCAGAGGACCGAGACCCGAAACTACACGCATGTAGAAAAGACAAAGATAAGCAAAGCAAAAAAACTCAATAATGCGTATATATAATGTTTAGTGGTCTAAATTCTCACATATTCTGTAGACTAGTATAACATCACAGACATGAATTTAAAAATATAATATATTCTTAACATTATTTTCATCTTGGATGATAAAACAATGTATATTAAAGGTAAGATAATTTTAAAATATAACTTATATTTTTAAAACTAAAATCTTGGATGAATAACATATTATAAAAAAGATGAGGCAATATTTTATTCATTCTTATAAAAACCAATACCCGCTGAGATGGTTTTTATAATTTCTGGATTGATTTTCATAAAATATTATACCATGCAACATTTAGAACATTTCAAATAATGAGTATTGATAATCCTTATATACACCATGGATTGTTATGCTCCTCTGAAGTCAAGTATGCCACAATAAGGCAAGATCCCGGAGGTTTGCTCATGCACTTTTCATTCATTCACTTCGTTATTCGTACCCATGCATGCATTTCTTATCAACGAATTTCTTACTCGTGCATTTGGATGGATAGTTAGAAAATCTTAAATTTGATAAAACGTTTTTAAAATGTGAGATTAATTGAACGAGTGAGCGCAGCGAACGTAGTGATCTCCATTCAACTCAAACGGCGCTTATTGTTAGGCTGCGTGCGTGTGTATGTATGTGTGTGTACGTCGAAAATCAGCCGAATCGCTGAACAGATTGCGCTGAAATTTTAGACAGACATCCGGTACGAGTTAACTGAGAACTGCTAACAAAATCAGCTAGATCCATTGCGATTTAAACCTACAAGAAATAATAAGTTGAAAAATAGGCTTCCAATGTTTAGGAATTATTTTAACGACAATGGTTTAGATTTTGAAAATATAATTTTTGTTTGTTATTTGCCTGGCCGTGGTATGCCGTGCCCAAGTTTGTCAAATTTTGCACGCCCAAGGTATCCCCAAATTCCGCTCGGAGATTGAGTAAACCTTGCAATATTTATACGTATTTCGTACTGGCGATATTGTTACCATAGTAGGCCCTATTGCCACAGATGATAGACTACACTGCATTATATGCATTTCACAACATGTTTAACTAGGAAAACGCTTAAGTCCCGCCGCGTTGTTGGATGAGCGTAATTGGTGCATTGAGTTGCCATGTGTTATGCGGATTTTCTGTTGTTTTATTATGTTATTACCTCAAAACTTTTATTCTAGCACATTTGCTAACAATTGTTCCTACTGCTTCTACAGATTTTAAGATGAAAGGATAATTTCTTTTTTAATGTTCTCACAAGTCTTATTCTGACAAATTCACCGGACACTTTTTTGATGACATTTATAGTTTTTCATTTAAAATATGGGAAATATAGGTTTTTCACAAAAAACATACATTTTCAAACAATGCAAAGGGAAAAAATCATATTTATCAAACAAAACAAAAATCATAAAATCCGTCTGGTAAATGTTTAGATGTATTGTTTTTTAATCTTAAACACCTTTCACTTAAAAAAAAAATGAAAATTGTAAAAGCCTTAGCATTATCCCAGCACCACAGCAAAATTGTAAAATTGCAATTATTAAGAGAAATAATTGTTTGATTGCGCTCAAATTTCACACGATAATAATAATTCATAAAATTAAGGTTCTGTTAAAAAATCATTACAATCGAATAAAGCATGTAGGTGTTATAAGTCGAAGAATTTTTAAAAAAATCGAAATAAATCGTAAAATTGCGATTTTCACGAGAAATAATTTTTTGATCGATTTTTCGAATCGTGCAATTCTAAGTTCAGAGATTTCGAAGGCCTCCAGAAAATTTCATCGCAATTGGAGTGTCGGTTTAGCCGGAATCGTGCTAACGAACAGACAAAAATACAAAAAAAAAGAAAGAAAGAATAAAAAACATTCCGGATTTTTTTCTTCAGTGTAGTGAAATGGAATCTTCGCTTCGCTCGCTACGCTCATCCAATAATTTTTTAAATACAATAAAGAAATTACAAAATCTTTCCCGACCAGGGGATTGAACCCACGTCTTCCACATTTCGGCTATAAGGGCGCCTTAGCCAACTAGACTAGGGAAACACCACAGTCGTTATTAGACGAGTGAGCGAGTCATGTGTTGAGTACCCGGGAACATTTGCATTTAAGTTTGATAATTATATTCGTATAACCGACAGTGTTAGCTCGGGCGCTAAGCGCTCGACTCTGATTCGGGAGGTCCCGGGTTCAAATCCCGTCGAGACCGGCAATCCTGACTGAAGGTTTTTTCCGAGGTTTTCCAATGCAAGGGATTGAGTCCTCTTAAACAGCCCTCGGACATCCCTTCACAATTTCCTATCCGCACATACCTAGTTCACCTGAAGAGGGCCTTATTGCACCCTATAAAAGGTTTCCCACGATAAAAATTTAAAATTATTCGTATAAATAATAGGGTATTTAAATTTAGGCCATAGTTTAGACCATAATGCTCCACTGTAGCCTATGATAGGCTAGGGAGGCCTAAGTTAGGGGGAAGAAAAGGAATGTTACTGGGTACTCAACACATGGCTCACTCACTCGTCTAACAACTACTTTGGCGTTTCCCTAGTAATTTTTTATTGTATCTCATCTCAATTTGATGTTGCTACATGCTATGCATAATTAAACGAGGGAGCGAACGACTGTGTCTCCATTCAACTCAAACGACGCTTATTCTGTTCTTCGGTACGTGTGTGTATGTGCGTACGTCGAAAATCAGCCGAATCGCTGAACAGATTGCACTAAAATTTTAAAAAGACATCCGGTACGAGTTTACTGAGAACTGCTAACAATAATCAGCTAGATTCTCTGCGATTTAAACATACAAGAAAATAAAAATACATTGAAAAATAGGCTGCTAATGTGAAGAAATTATTTTAACGCCAATGGTTTTGTTTTTGAAAAAAAGTTTTTGTTTGTTATTTTTTGGCTATGAAAATGCAGTGCCCAAGGTGTATCAAATCTTGCACGTTCAAGGTACCCCCAAATTCCGCTCGGAGATTGAGTAAACCTTGCAATATTTACACGTATTTTGTACTGGCTATGTTTCCCATAGTATTGTCACAGATGATAGACTACACTGAGTTATATGCATTTCAAAACATGTTTAATAATAACTTTTTAAATACATTCCAGAAATTACGAAATCTTTCCCGAACAAGGGATTGAACCCAGGTCCCCCACATTTCGGGTATAAGGGCGCCTTAGCCAACTAGACTAGGAAAACGCCAAAGTCGTTGTTAGACGAGTGAGCGAGTCGTGTGTTAAGTACCCGGGAACATTTGCATTTAAGTTTGATATTTGTAATAAATAATAGGGTTTTTAAGTCTATTGTTTGTATAAGGCGCCACTCTTGCCTATTATAGGCTACTTAGTACAAAAGATTTAATTTTCTCAGGGGTGTGGGATTACAATCATCTGCAAGTAAAGAACCGATCAACTGAGCCAGAGACGCTGGCGTTAGATGTGGTGTTAGACCGCTAGGTAGGCTAGATTAGCAGTCTCCAATACCTCCGCACAGGCGCGAGCGTAACAAGTTGAAGCGTCGAAAAATGCAATTCAAAATGGCGACTTGGTGTTTTAATTTATGCTTTTTAATGCAATTAAGTATTTTACTGTATTGTTTGATATAGTTTTAGCTTGTGCAGTATGGGAATGCACAGACAGAAACAGTACGAAGTAATTGGTCATCTTTAAAAATATTTTTTCTACAAATCGCTCCATCTACTTAACATGCAAACTGGAATTTCAAGATGCTTCTAATTGTCACGGAAGTGGACCAATGACTGCTAATCTAGCCTACTATAAGTGTTTAATATCTATGTAAACATCCAATGAAATAATATAAGCTAAGCGCTAGACACACAGTAAAGCGGCTGTCACACGATTGAGAAAATCGCGCGAGTTGGCTCGCGCGAGTAACTCTCTGGGAGTAGGCCTACACTTGTTTACATGGAACTCACCGCCTCCCCGTCAGACGGTGAGCCAGCGAGCGCGAGCTCGCGCTCGCTACGAAAAATGTCCAGCTTGTTCAACTTCTTAGCAAGTCGAGGTAGCGAGAGCCAATCAGAACCCACTACCATAACACGTGACCAGTGAACACCAATAGGTGGCGTTGTTGTTACCTTCATTGACTGTCGTGTGACAAGGATGGTAATAAACTCGCGCGAGCCAACTCGCGCGATTTTATCGTGTGACAGCCGCTTAAGGCCGTGGGGAGCATAACAATTTAAGCTACCTTGAATAGGGAAAAACCCACCGCCGTCTAAATATATCGTACCCTTAAATTTAACAGCCTTTGTGTTAACAAGCGGTGTAAAATCAAAACCGCAAGATGGCTATTTCTCGATATTATTGAAGAAAAACAGTCTTTCTTCCGCAAATCTCTCAGTTACTCCGATTTCCGAACAAAGCAATTCAAGTTGGTGGACTATCATACTATTGTCTATCTGCATTAGGCTTTTAGTAATCAAAACTAGTTATTTGTGCGGGATGTGTGTCTGAACAAGGTCGTGCAGGTCTAGGGTTGCCTAGGAGAGGCCTAGGGCTTGTCAAACGTGTAATGTTAGCATTAATTGAATGTAGTCCTATAGCCTAATGGAACTAAAGGCTTACACTGTTATATAATAATTAATTTTCTTTATCTGGGCCTAGGCCCGGGACGGTTTCTGGTTTGTTTTATGAAAGTAATGACAATTTTTTCTCGTTTCACACATAGAAGCAAAATTTAAATGTCCGCCATTTGTTTACGTATTTGTTTATCCCCACGACGTCCAAATAATCCACTGCATCTTAGTTCATTTAACTAGATGAAGTATCTATGTTGCAGTGAAGTGAAGTGTTTTTTTCCCTACTCAAGAGGCTTCAAATTGTTACGCTAGCGCTCTGTTGGAAGGATAGGGGACTGAGCGTCTAGCGCTTTGCTACGGAAAGGTTATGTACGTCATTGTAAAAATCCGTAAACTGCACCTGAACTTGACTCTCCTGTATCGACTGATGACGAAGAAGGTAAAATTTGAAACAGGTGGGGAAGATAGTAAGACTGCACCTGAACTTGACTCTCCTGTATCGACTGATGACGAAAAGGTAAATTTGAAACAGGTGGGAAGATAGTAAGACTGCATATGAACTTGACTCTCCTATATCGACTGATGACGAAGATGTTAAATATGAAACTGGTTGGACAGATAGTAAGACTGCATATGAATTTGACTCTCCTATATCGACTGATGACGAAGAATGTAAATTTGAAACAGGTGGGGAAGATAGTAAGATTGCACCTGAACTTGACTCTCCTGTATCGACTGATGACGAAGAAGGTAAATTTGAAAAGGTGGGGAAGATAGTAAGACTGCACCTGAACTTGACTCTCCTGTATCGACTGATGACGAAGAAGGAAAATTTGAAACAGGTGGGGAAGATAGTAAAAATGCACCTAAATTTTAAATGTGAAACAGGTGGGGAAATAGTAAGACTGCACCTGAAACTTGACTCTCCTATATCGACTGATGACGAAGAATGTAAATTTGAAACAGGTGTGGAAGATTGTAAGACTGCACCTGAACTTGAATGTGAAACAGGAGGGATAGATAGTGAGACTGCACATAAACTTGAATGTGAAACAGGTGGGGAAGATAGTAAAACTGCACCTGAACTTGACTCTCCTATATCGACTGATGACGAACAATGTAAATATGAAACAGGTGTGAAAGATAGTAAGACTGCACCTGAACTTGACTCTCCTATATCGACTGATGACGAAGAATGTAAATTTGAAACAGGTGGGGAAGATAGTAAAACTGCACCTGAACTTGACTCTCCTATAACGACTGATGACGAAGAAGGTAAATTTGAAACATGTGGGGAAGATTGTAAAAATGCACCTCAACTTGAATGTGAAACAGGAGGGATAGATAGTGAGACTGCACATAAACTTGAATGTGAAACAGGAGGGAAAGATTGTAAGACTGCACCTGAACTTGACTCTCCTATATCGACTGATGACGAACAATGTAGATATGAAACAGGTGTGAAAGATAGTGAGACTGCACCTGAACTTGACTCTCCTATATCGACCGATGACGAAGAATATAAATTTGAAACAGGAGGGACAGATAGTGGGACTGCAACTGAAATCAATTACCGGTACCATGTTTTAATGATGCGTTCCGAAATAAATGAGTTCAAGTGTGAAATTTGTGGAAGAGAATTTAAGCTTAGAGTTTCGCTTAGACGTCATATTGCAAGGACCCACCCTAATGTAAAGATATATAGTTGTATAAATTGTGGAAAAGAATTTAAATTTAGATTTACACATAGACCCCATATTGTGGTATAACTGGTAATGTTTAGGACGGCATATTTCGTTGTAAAAGTGCTGGTAAAATACCAGTTATCTTAGGGTTATTCATGTGAATACAAACTACTTTAGTTTTAATATATCGTGTAAAGCAACTCTGCTGGCTCTTTGTACGTAAGCTCAATAAATATATCTCAATATGAATGCAAAATAAAAGAGAATTTAGTTGTGCTAATACGTAAATACGTATTAGCTAATTATAATGTTTCGTCATTTAAATCTGAAACATAAAATATTTCATTTTGTGCTTGTATTGTTAACTTATTCACTCAACTTGTGCATATCATGGAGCCGTCCCATGAATTTACTCATAACTAGGAAAACGCTTAAGTCCCGCCGCGTTGTTGGATGAGCGTAATTGGTGAATTGAGCTGCCATGTGTTTTGCGGATTTTCTGTTGTTCTGTGAAAAAATCAGAACTTTGTTGAAATTTTTTTAAAATTAAATCAAATTAAATAAAAAATTAACTTATTTTTTTTAATTAATTTTAAATTTTTAAAAAAAGGAAAAAATCGTAATATTGAAATTTTCATAAGAAATAATTTATCGATTGCGCACAAATTTTACACATATATATTAATTCTTAAAATTAAGGTTCTGTGAAAAAATCATTATAATCGGATAAAGCATGTAGGGGTTATAAGCAGAAGATATTAAAAAAATCGTAAAATTGCGATTTTCGTGAGAAATATATATTTGATTACGCTCAAATTTCACACGAATATATCAATTCATAAAATTAAGGTTCTGTGAAAAAATCATTACAATCGGATAAAGCATGTAGGAGTTATAAGTCGAAGAAATTTTTTAAAAATCGAAAAAAATCGTAAAATTGCGATTTTCATGAGAAATAATTTTTCGATTGCGCTCAAAAACGTGGCAGTTCTTAGTTCAGAGATTTCGAAGGCCTCCATAAAATTTCATCGCAATCGGAGTATCGGTTTAGCCGGAATCGTGTTAACAGACAGACAAAAATACAAAAAAAAGAAAGAAAAAAAAAACAAAAAAACAAAAAAAACATTCCGGATTTTTTTCCCAGTGTAGTTAAATGGAATCTTCGCTTCGCTCGCTACGCTCATCCAATGATGATGTTAATAGAAATAAATAGACTATGTTAATTATTGCGCTTGAGGCTAGGTAGCCTTTGATTGACCTGTTATTGTTTAAGGGACGAATAATATTATATAATATCGTATGAAATAATGTGTACGTAAAGTAATCTTTAAAACTCATAAGTTGATGTATGAAAAAGAGTATTATTGGATGAGCGAAGCGAAGACTTCAATTTGACTTTGTGTTTTTTGTTTTTTTTTCACTTACGTTACCCCAAGAAAAATAGCTCGGGTGTTTGTTTTGCTAGTTTTTTGTCTGTTTGTTCGCAGTCTACCGGGCAAACGGCATATGCGATCTTGATGAAAATTGGAAGGGACCTTCGAAAATCTCTGAAATTAGACCTGCCACGTTTTTGGGTATAATCAATTAAATATTTCTTATGATTTTCGTACTTTTACGATTTTTTCCAATTTTTAATGAGATATTTCGTGGTATTTGTCAAACGGGTACTCCGATATTGACGAAACTTTATGGGAAACGTTTAAAATCACTGACATTATATATGTTGTGATTTTAGAGACATTTGAAAAAATATTTCTTATAGAAATCGTACTTATACGATTTTTCCCCGGTTTTAATACGATATTTTCGTGATATTTAGACCGATTCTGACCAAAAATGTGGGGCTAAAACGTTCATTTTTTTAATTGACATAACATTGTGGTGATGTAGTGTCTGTTTAAAGAAAAAGTTGAAAAAGTTGGTCAAAATTCATAGAAATAAAGATTTTTATATAAGCCTTTTTACAGGTTTATAATGAACAAGTAATACAAGTTACTATAGAACAAGTAAGGCGATTCCACATAAACACGTAATCATTGGCCAGAAATATTCCAAAAAAGCTCATCCATCAACGCGACTGGAAAAAGCGTTCGCGAAGCGGCTTAGTTATGATTATACGCTGATTTCCAAGAACATTAATTGGTTTAAATTTATTTATTATGTTAAGTTTCTATAGCCATTTCCAGCTTATACATAACTACTTCCTGAATATTTATTAGTGAAAAAAATTAAAAATTAAAAAATTAAAAAAAATTTACAAAATAAATGGCAGAATATAAGAACTAGCATCCGAGAGCAAAGGCTAGAAATAACTCATTCTTAGTGTGTTTAAACGATAAGCCCATCACATCAATGTTACTAGCAATACAACTAAAATAAAACTACAATTATTTACAGTTACGAACATCAGATTTCTTTGTACCAGTAGAATAGTTAACTTTTGTTAAGGATTGTTTGTTTCGCATCTCCTCTAGAAAAAACTGCAACTTTATCAGCTTGTAATTGCTCAATATAGTAATTTGAACACCTTCCAGTTATTTCTGTAAGGGATATTCACTATTCACCCACCAAATTCAAAAAATATATTCATTCAGGATAACTAGTTATGAATTTCGAAAGTTACACACAAATTATAGGCTCCTAAATGACCCAATACAAAATTGTCAAACTTTGTAATTTTCTAGCTAGGTCCCATCGGCAAAAATCTCCCATAATAAATTACACGGGGACGATTTTAATGCTCCAACCTTCGAGGATTATTATTGCCATTATTGACGTACTCGGCTACCTTTTTGTAAATCTAGTATATTTTATTTTGTAATTTGGGCAAGTGGTCGTTCAAAATATGCTGATTACCAAGAAGGGGTGTGATTTTTGAATGCACATTTTTGCGTGTTTGAATGTATATTTGGGCACGGTTTCAAGACACGATATTGTAAAAAGCCATTTTAGATTGGTGCGATGCTCTAGCATCTATGTGAAATAAAAAATGGGCAGGTTCAAGCCGAATTAAGAAATTCCCCAAAACGTCCAATTATGCAAATTTCAGGTTTGAAAATATTACAAAAATCGAACACAAACACGCCTACCACACAAAATCCAATTTTTGTAAATTCTTATATTTAAAAAAAATGGGATTTTAGAAGTATTGTTCTAAAAATTCATGCCACTATGAATTGGATACTCCTTCACAGAACTAAAATATAATATTCCATGGAATTTATCAATATATTATTCATGAACACCAAGGAATTAATAATTTTATTATTTTATTTATTTTTTAGAATGAAAATGAGTACTACTAGGAAAACGCAAAATGTTGTTGATGACGAGTGAGTATGAGTAACCGGTATCAATCCTTTAATCCCCTGTTATAACCTATATACAAGTCTGGATCGTCAGCCCTGGGTTTTTTCCTCCCTAGCCAATCATAGGCAAGAGTGGTGCATTATGGCCTTAAGGCCTACAGTTGACGCGCCCTTCTCAGTTCAGTTCATGTATGTTATTTAAAAAATTCAAACACATATCACAAATTTGAGTATTAGCCCCTAAAAAGACCGGGTTGCTCGCATGTGGGAGGTTTCACAGAGAGGTTATTATAAAAAGTGATAGTGACTGATGACCAACTAAACTAAAACCCTATAATTTATACCTGTAGAGCAAATGTTCCCGGATATTCAACACATGACTCGCTCACTCGTCTAACAACGACTTTGGCGTTTTCCTAGCATAAGTGCATGCAAAGTATGATTCATCTCGTTTAAATGCAGTCATTGAATGGTACAAGCTACATTTTATAAACGAGAAACAAGTTGATTATATTTACAATTAATCCAGCGACAAAAACCCAGAAGAACTCACTCACAAATATATTTTACAAGAAGTTGAAAGAAGACGTGGGGAAAGATCTGTTCTTATCTATGACACCTTTCATTCGAATTGTATCTTGATACTTCTAGATCAGCTTTATTTTTATTATTCTGTATTGTAGCTTTAAATTGATAATTTCGTTAATTCTTTTAATTCATACCTGTTTTTTTATTTATATTTGTTGTATCTATTGAAACTGTTATCAGCTGTGTATAACTATATTGTTAGAATAATTCAAATTCAAAATCAAATTTTTGATATTTATTTGTTTATTTATTTAACATCTATTCTATTACAAAGGAGGACAACGATATAAAATTAAGTACACAAATGCACAAAAAATAGTTAATATTAATGTAATTGTGCAAAGTTTGAAACAAATAAATATTGACTAGTGATTTTTGTTAAGATATGGATGGTGAGCAATGTCCATCATTCTGTGTTTGTCCTATAAATTAAGGAACACACACATTTACTAATTACCTTCAGGCTTTTACTTCCCAGAAAAGTTGAGTATCACATTCTTTAAGGTTTTGACATTTCCCTTTTATAGCGAGAAAATACCTCAGTTCTTAGTATATCAAACATCCGCTGCGAAGCCGGAAAACTTTACCGTCGTCTTGCCCAGACCAGCGTCACTGGAAAAGTGTATCAACCTAATAGTCGACTTTCCTAACTTGTCATCACTAATGGATTAAAAATGATAAAACAAGCAATGACCTCTAGTTAATCAAAAAACATTATACATTTTGCGTAGGCCTACTTTACATATTACGAGGAAAATACTGCCACTTTAATTACTTAGCAGGTAGGGGAGATAAATTGGGGTGATTACTAGGTCGTGTTATAAGGAAATTGCATTGTTTTACACCGTTGTTAACTCAGATGGATAGGTGACAGGAGAAGGCCTTTTATGATTTCCACGCAGTGACCAAAGTGGTAATTTATATGCAGGCAAATAATTGTTATTAATTGAGATGTGGTATTTATGTCTAGTCTAGCCCAATGAAATAATACAAGTCAAGGACGAGCGTCGTTCAAAACAGACGAACAAAATGTTTCAGTTTCATGTAAACATAATGTACACAAATGTGACGTTTCACAATAATATTATGATGAAGCGGTAAATTTTACAACGTGGGCGGTATATTATAATTTAACCAAAATCGAAATATAAATAATTTTAAAATGCATTTTACTTAGCAATAAGACTAACGATTTTTCAAAATACACACACACAACCTTACATAGTTTACACATAAATAATGATATATAAAAACATTTTTTATTTTAATTTTATTCAAATAATAGATATCGATAATATAAAAGAGTTAGAAATCTGTGGTAAAAATAACAGACAATTTTCTTTTTTAATGACCAAAAGTGGTGAATTAGAAGTGAAAATAATTTAAAAATTATAGATATTTGATAATGGGATCTTGTAAGTACTTGCAGTTATGGGAATTTAGAGGCAGGTATTTGTAGTGACATCTTTGTGGCAGATTGGTTATTTTTTGCCAAAGCTGTGAATTGGCGGTGAAAAATTTTTTTATAGCGAAGCGCATCTTCTAATTTGACTTTTGTTTTTATTATTTTCACTTAAAAACGACCAGATAAAATACTCGGTATTCGATTCTTGTAGTTTTTGTTATTTGATACAGCACTGACGGCCAAACGGCTATATGCGATCTTGATGAAATTGAAGGACCTTCGAAATCTTCTGAACTTACCTGCACGTTTTTGGGTCAAATCCAATTAAATATTCTTATGATTTCGTATTTTACGAATTTTTCATTTAATGAGATATTTTTCGTGGATTGTCAAACGGGTATCTTCCAACTTTGACGAGAACTTATGAACGTTTAAAACACTGGGCATTAATATGTTGTGATTTTAGAGACTTTGCAAAAATTTTCCTAAAAATCGTAACTTATACGATTTTTTCCGGTTTTAATACGATATTTCGGATATTTGGACCGACTGACCGGTCAAACGGGTGGCGCTAACAACTTCATTTTTGTAATGACATAAATATTGTGGTGATGTTGTTCTATGAAAGAAAGTTGAGTTCAAATTCATAAGAAATAGGTTTTAATATAAGATTTTACAGTTTATAATGACAAGTAATACAAGTTCTAAAACGTAAGTGAGGTTCCGACATAAACAATGTATCATGATGGATATGAAAATCCAAAAAAGCTCATCAATCAACGCGACTGGAGGAAGCGTTCGCGAAGCGGCCTAATTTTATTTAATTTAAATTCGCGATTTTTCGTTATTTATGAAAAAAAAACATTTTGATAATGCATAACTTTAAAAAAACGACTAGTTTTAATTTATCAGTATCACAAATTCTAGGACAATTTATGATTAATTTAAAAGAAAAACAAGCACATGAGAGTGAGAATCAGTTTTAATTATAAGCTCAATTTCAGCCTTCAGTTCTAAAGTTTCTGGCAGTTTTTATTACCTAATTAATTTCGACTACCCGGCACCTCCACCAAAATTACGAAATTGTGCATTTTTGTGAATGTCAATATTTTGATATGAAGTATTTTGAGCTTACTCGCGTACAAACGATTATAACGATGTCACAATCGCGTTTTATGACCCGGCACCTCCATTATATTTACAAGCCAGGATTAATTTAATTTCAACTAGCTACCCTGCACCTCCACCAAAACTTTGAATTTTTTAAAAATTTCCTGACCTAATTCGCGTTTAAAGACATAATTGCTAGTTTCGCCACAGGTTCACGGTATCAACTAAAATATCGCGAAAATTCGCGAATTGGAAATTGGTGGCCTTCAATCACAATTCAGGTGATTCATGTGCAAACTGAATTTGAAGGGATTATTGCAACTTGAAAAAAATAGCGAATTTCGTTTTCACCATTTTTGTACATCTCTATATAATATAAGTTAAATCCTTTCACATTTTCATGGAGTGAAACTGGAGCAATTTTATATCATGGAAGGTATTATTGGAAGAAACCATACCTCATGTCATGAGAATATTAATTATTATTTACCTCATGTCATGAGAATATTAATTATTATAAAGTCTTATTTAAAAATAGTAAATTCGTCTGTAATTTAGGATACGTGAACCAGTCTGAGCTTAACAGTTCGAATGTTGCCTAAATTTAATTTGACCATTAATTAAATTGCCGTTAATCTACAGGTTCCATGTTGATGGAAACACAATTTCTATAATAATTATTTCGATTTAATTAATACATAGAACAGTCCTAGAATTGGGTCTTCATCCAACGTTAAGTTGAAACTTGAAACTTGTTGAAGGTCATTGCCAATTGAGCAAGAATGAATTGATATTATTTCAAAGCCAGCCTTGTCATTATGCAATTATAATCCAATTACCAAAAGTTTTAATTTCATTTTATGCTCACAAAAGTCCATTAATTAAAATCATTATAATCAAGAAAAGTTTCACGTTTTGAAACTTCCAGAAGTATTCATTTTTCTTCTCGTGGTAAGAATCGTTATAATTAAGACGTTGATATGCAATGAGTTCTGCTAAAAAAATATAACAATTTTATACTTGAACAAACATTACATAAATAAACTTAGACATCAGAAATTGTTGTGTAGTTATGTTGTGTATACAGTGTGTAGTTGAACGAATGTGCTATTCTTGTAAACTATTGATTTCTGCAAACACAAAAAGGTTTCACGTAAGGAAGTATGTCGTTCATTACGTACATTATTAACGGTGGTTCATTCCTCTTGCAAGGTTTCTTCAAGGTATTTCGTTTACGTGCTAAGTAGTGGCAGGTATGTTAGTTGGTATAATCAACAAGCACGGGTAAAGTAACATGTACCCAAAATAGAGAGCGAAGCTGCTTAGTGAACTCATGGTTAGTAATTATACTATTTATTTATCTAAAAACATAATTACAGAGTAATGTTGCAATAAATAGGATGCAAAAAACGGGCCTATAGATATTTTATTTAGGATTGCAAACATATGTTACAAACAATTACATTGAATTGTGTAATCCTATTTTTCTAGCACACATCAGATCAAGCAACATGAAATTCAAAATGTAGATCTACCTAATAACATTATACTATAACAATCAATAAGTAAACATTATAACATTTGAATTTATTTTATGAAGTTGAACAAAGTGAATTACATTTGAATTGGTCCATGGAATTAAAAAATGAATTATGAAGTTGAGAAAATCATATTCTAATTTAGATTCATTGTATTGAGAGTTATGTTTGGTGAGGTATGTTCTTTTTTGAGTGAAATTAATATTACTACTGTATCGAGTATTATGGAGAAGTATATCTGAATTTAATATTGGCTTGGTTACATTGATTGATTGTTTTTTTATTACAGATACTGCTTCTAAAATGTAGAGACAATGTTAAGTCAAAATTCCATGTTTTATGAAATGGTCTTTACAGTGTGGCTTAGAGTGATTTTTGTTAAAAAGCCCACACATAGCTCTTAGGACACACTTTTGAATCTTAAATAGTTTGTCAGCTTCTTGGGAATGACCCCAGAATTCTACACCGTACCTCAGTATACACTCAAAGTAGGCGTGATATACTAATTTAGCATAATTCACATTTGTCCATACAATCAATTGATTTGCATCATTGTATAATAAATTAATTTAAGCTACTGCGTGGATGGTGGATATTGATTGTGATTCATAAATATTTGATCGTGGTGATTGTGTGGTTTCAATGATGATGGGGCCCTATAATTAAATCTATCCAGTTCGTCAAGGTATAATAGTGAATCGAATCATGTCAAAAACAATAGCAGGGTCGTCATTGTTTGGAAGGCGGACGTCACTTGAACAAGCGATGCACTGTTGATTTGAATATGTTTGGAGGGAGGAGTTGAAGAAGAATACAAAAATAAAATATATCGCCGTTCACTGGTATTTTTGGTAGTGGGGCAGGGTAAGCTTACGTAAGTAACAAAGGTAACGAACGTACAGGAACATATTGTATAGTACTATCCTTGCTTGCCACTTCAAAAAGGTTCGCAGCTTAATTTCCCATTCAAAATGGTGGAGGTGCCTGGTCATGCATTTTCAAACTTTCGGGGTGGCGGCAAGCTACTCCCCCCGTACCCCCAGAGTCACCAGAAAATGTATGTACCATCCTTGTTGAAAATCAATGCCAACAAAACAACGCATGTCAATCAGATGTCATGTTCGGTTATGATCGTGAGACGTGACACGCGCACAGACGGACGGACGGACAGAAGTGATGGCAGCTTCGCTTCATTATAAGAATACATAAATAAATATGTTGCAATTACTATTAGATATTTTACTCATATTACGATACATACGTATACTGAACAAAGAATTTCGGTTATATGACTGCAGTATTTTGTTTAAAATTTTAATAACAGCTATTTTTTAGCTAGCTAAAAACATCGATTTACTTTTTAGAATTCATTAAACAATCTTATACCAAATTGGAAGAATTTGAAGCATGTTTTATAAAAGACATATCGGCACACAATATAGGTTCAGTGCTAGCATACGAGACAACGAAACAGAGACAAAAATGCAATTAAGAAACCCAAAACTAAAAAAATTATGTAACTCACAAAATATGGGGATAATGAAATGCTGGTCCAACATAAGACTGTGTTGCGATCTTGAAATAAGGATTCACATTCGGTACTTTTAAGCTTTAGAATGATTTTTAGATCGACGATGCGAACTCGGCACCTCCACCAAATAATACTGGAACTGATCACGCTTATTTACTATTTTTATTTACATTATAAAACGCTTATGTCCCGCCGCGTTGTTGGATGAGCGTAATTGTGCATTGAGCTGCCATGTGTTTATGCTGATTTTCTGTTGTTCTGTAAAAAATCATTACTAATTGAAGATTTTTTAATTAAATAATAAATAAAAAATTAACTTATTTTTTTAATTATTAAAAAAGTAAAAAATCGTAATATTGAAATTATCTTAAGAAATATTATTCGATTGCGCACAAATTTTACACGAATATATAATTCAAAAATTAAGTTCTGTGAAAAAAATTACATAGGATAACATGTAGGTGTTATAAGCTGAAGAATTTTTAAAAATCGTTAAAAAATCGTATAAAATTGCGATTTTAATGAGAAATAATTTTTCGATTGCACTCAAAAACGTGGCAGCTCTTGGTTCAGAGATTTTGAAGGCCTCCATAAAATTTCATCGCAATTGAAATATCAGTTTAGGCCGGATCGTGCTAACAATCACACAATAATACAAAAAAATACATTCCGGATTTTTTTCTACAGTGTAGTGAAATGGAATCTTCTCTTCGCTTGCTACGCTCGCTACGCTCATCCAATTATTATGCCGAGGTATTTTTTGTTTTAACTATTATTTTGTAATATTAAATTTTATTTTAAATTCAAATTTTTTTTAACTCGCTTTGTGAGTGACAATATGCATGATTAATACTCAGTAAACTTACAAAATAATTAAGACTTCAAAACTGAAAGTTAACCTGTAAGTGAAAATCTGATTGTAAACTGAGCAAATTTCTAATAAAGAACAATATTATTATTGAATGAAAGTTTGCCCCAACTGGGGATCGAACCCAGAACCTTCGGCTTAACGTACCGATTCTCTACCAATCTGAGCAATCGCTAAGACAAACCTTTACTAAATTTTTATTTTGTGATTATTGGGAGATTATATTTGTATTATAATTTAAAATGCTTAGTATACTTCATTTACCTTACTACGACCCACGGATAAGCCTTTGGGCTTAGCGGGATGATATTATATGCAATGCTATATTTAAACTTTAAAGTTTTGCTATATGCAAAAAAATACCGATATAATGAAGTTATTTATATGTTTCAGTCGTTCCGTAGTAAACAATTCAAACCATACAGTAAAACTGGTCTAATCATATTTGATGTATTTATTTAACGTCTATCCCATTCAGTTATAAATACTAATAAATAGGAAAACGCTTAAGTCCCGCCGCGTGTTGGAGAGCGTATGGGCATGAGCTGCCATGTGTTATGCGATTTTGTTTTCTGTGAAAAATTATTACAAAGTTCAATTTTTTTAAATTTAAATAAATTAATAAAAATAACTTAAATTTATTTTTTAATAATCGTATTTAAAAAAAATCAAAAAATCAAAAAATCGAGATTTTATTTAAAAAAAATTATTCGATGCGCTCAAATTTCACACGAATATAAATTTAATAAAATTTAGGTTCTGTGAAAAACTTATTAATAGGATCAAGCATGTAGGTGTATAAGTAAAAAATGTGTATTAAAAAGAAAAACCCACAAAGTTCTATTTTCATTAGAAATAATTGTCGATTGTGCTCAAATTTCACACGAATATCTAAATTCATAAATTAAGGTTCTGTGAAAAAATCATTTAAAATCGGATAAAGCATGTAGATGTTATAAGTCGAAGAAATTTCCAAAAAATCGAAAAAAATCGTAAAATTGCGATTTTCATGAGAAATAATTTTTTGATTGTGCTCAAAAACGTGGCAGTTCTAAGTTTAGAGATTTCGAAGGTCTCCATAAAATTTCATCGCAATCGGAGTATCGGTTTAGCCGGAATCGTGCTAACAAACAGACAAAAATACAAAAAAAAAAAAAAAAAAAAAAACATTCCGGATTTTTTTCTCCAGTGTAGTAGAATGGAATCTTCGCTTCGCTCGCTACGCTCGCTACGCTCATCCAAATACAGTAATAAAGTAATAAATAAATATATATAGTACATACATACATTAAATACAACTCAATTACACAATAATAATATGGAAGTACTCAGAAAACGAACACTCGACACTTGATTAGCAAAATATTGAGTGAGGATCATGAACAAATAAGATAATCAATCTATGATAACATTATAATACGTTACAAGTTTAGTAAATATGTGAACTTAAATAAATTAACGAATAGGATAAAATTCAACGAAAAATCTCGACATAAATTATTTAACCTTTTAAATAAAATTGAAAAAACGTGCTTTAAAAGAGATTTACTTTTTACGCCTCCGGGAGTGTTTTCCCGATTAATGAAATTGAGACATTAAAAGAGAGTTTTAAAAAAGAATTGTGTTTCTTAACTCCATTACTTAGAGTAAAGCATTGAGACGGGCTTATTTTGCATCAATGCCGAAATTAAATTTCTTATCCAGCTACGCGAGTTTTATTAAAATTTTAATCGTGAGGAAGTTTTGCTCGAGAAACTTAATTTTGTCAAGTTTTTCGGGATTTTTAAAGGAATTGTATAAAATCTCTGCATTCTCCAGTTTAATGGAACCATAAATATGAAATACATTTCTATGGAATGTTACCTCCAAAGCACGCAATTAAATATTCGGCAAGTGTATTTATACATTTATAGCACATTCCTCTGAATTACCAGAGATGAGTCGTAATAATGGAATTCATGTGCGGTACCAACGCTACCGACGTTCTGCAATTCAACACAGTCATCGCAATATGCCTGCCAACATATATGCATTACATAAGTATATACATATGTATTTATGTTAAATGAAGTTGTGGGTTGAACCACCTATAGACTCGAGAGGAGTATTGGAACGAGTCCAAAACGCCGTTATACAAAACGATTCGTATGACCAAATATCGTATTGACAAACTTGTCCAGGAAGTATGCTGAGAACTGTAATGATGTGGCGTTTATTATTGGGTGTTATTTTTTGTTTTTGTTTTTTCCGTGGGAAACCTCAAACCTGCCCAGAGTGCTACATCCCACTTCAGGTGTCCTAACTATAGGTATACTGGAGTTTGAACAATTGTGCACGAAGGGATGTCCGAGGGCTGTTTAAGAGGACTCAATCCCTTGCATTCGCATTAACGACTGAGGAAAACCTCGGAAAAAACTTAAGTCAGGATTGACGGTTTCGACGGGATTTGAACCCGAGACCTCCAAATTTAGAGTCGCGCGCTTAACGCTCGAGCCAACACTATCGGTTATGGATTTTATGTTAAGGTGTATTGTAATATATTGCCGTACTACATGGTTTGGTTTATCAACACATTGCTGTGATTATCCTGAATGGAGGCATTTCTCTAGACCAACAAAAGGCGAATAATTATGTTTGTTGGATGATCGTATAGTGAGTATAACCTTCAATTTACATGAGGAAAGAATAGGTCGAGTGTATTTTTCCTGTTTTGTCGCTCTCTACTGGACAAACGGTTTCTACGATAACAGCTAACATAGCACCTTTAAATTCTCTGTTGAAAATCCGAGGACGTTTTTGGTACAATACGAGAGATATTTCTCATGAAATCTGTAGTTATACGATTTATTCTGATTTTCGTACAATTGTTGGCCTCATCAATCGCTCTCATCTCTCACCTTTAAATTTTCTGTAGAAAATTTGAGGACGGTTTTGGTACAATCCAAGAGATATTTCTATGAATCTTATTATACGATTTATTCTGATTTTCGTACAATTGTTGGCCTCATCAATCGCTCTCTACCGTACAAACGGATACCTCGATCTTTATGAAAACTTGAGAGAACCTTTGAAATCTCTGAGCTTAGACATGACACGTTTATTTATAACTTAACACTGTTCTTAGGTGAGAAAATAAGATATTTCTCATGAAATCTGTAGTTATACGATTTATTCTGATTTTCATACAATTGTTGGCCTCATCAATCGCTCTCATCTCTCATCTCTTAAGGCGAAGATATGTCGATGATATAATCTGTATCTATAAAGGTGACAAAGATGAGCTGATTGAATTATTAAATGACCTCAATTCTTTTCATTCTAACATTAAATTCACAACAGAAGAAGAAAATCAAGCATGTCTACCGTTTCTTGATGTACTCATGACAAGAAATAATGATAATGTTTCTACGTGTGTATACAGGAAACCTACCCACACAGACCAGTATCTTCTTGCTAAATCCAATCATCCTTCCCACGTTAAAGAAGGAATACAAAAATGTCTACTATCTCGGGCTCAGGCCATTTGTTCAACTCCTGATAGTTTATGTGTAGAAGAGTCAAACATTAAAAAAGCATTAATGCAAAATGGATATCCAGAGAATTTCTCACAAAGGCCCAGATGTGTGAAGCCTGCTATAACAAATGCGATGTTATCAACAGATATTGAAACTGATGATGGTGGACGTGATATTCTTAAGACAATTGTGCTGGAATACCATCCAAATTTGTCAGAAAAGTTGAGACGCCTTTTATCTCCACATGGTATAAGAACTGTTTTCAAGTCATCACATACTTTTCGTAGTTTGTTGACAAAAACTAAACCTTATAACCCAATTCAATCATCAAAAAACTGTATTTATTCGATACCTTGTGAATGTGGAGCTCTCTACATTGGAGAAACAAAAAGACCGTTGAATGTCCGGATTAAAGAGCACAAAAATAACGTGAATAATCGGAAAGTTGATACTTCAAAATTGGCTGAACACGTGTTTGACAATCATCATTATGTTTCTTGGAACGACGCCTCCATCATCCAACATGAGGCCGATTGGTTCAAACGGAAACTGAAAGAATCTGCATTCATGGCTGTCACACCGGAGATTGTCAGTACACCCAGCACAGCATTTCCAGCGTTGTGGCAAGAATTCGTACCATCAAAACAAGATTAGTCTTACAGCTAACATCTTTCAACTTAAAATAATTTATTTTATTGTATTTATTTATTACTATATATTTTTTCCACTATCAACTAAAACTATCAACTCAAACTATAAACATTGAACTTTCAACTAACAACCAATTATCTATCAAGCCTATAACTACTATATTTTTTATACCTAGTTGTTTTGTCATAAATTAAAGCTAGGGATAGATCGTTTGTAAATGTTTTTCTTTCACCTTGTTAAATTACTTAAAAATACAACTTCTTTGCAATTAATTTTTCATCCACATAGCTGTGGTTATTGTTTGTTCAGATGTTTGTATTTTTGTAAATGTCTGCCTGTCGAAGAAAAGTGAAACTTTTCGAAATATTGCAACATAATTAAAAGCTTATTTTCTCACCTAAGAACAGTGTTAAGTTCAATTAATTTATAAATATCATTGACCTGTTCTAATTCCTTTAAATTTTTTAAAAATTATTTCTCATGAAAATTGCACTTGTACGACTTTTTCGAATGTAGGATTGCAGAAAGATAAACCAAATATGTTCATCTTCCAACATGATTATATAAGCGTTCGCAAAGCGGCCTAGTCTCTATTCTACCACGGGCCCAGATGGGTCGAATTTGTTACAGATATATTTTATTATACGTGTTATTATTATGAGTGGTTGGCTATATCCGTGGTCGCTTCCACGAGACTACCCACACTTCTTAGCCAGTATAGTGATCTTACTTTATGAGGCTTAATAGCGGTTAAAGCTTCCGCATCGTTTGCTAAACAAACATTATAAATATATCTTCGATACGTCGCAACAGTTCAGTTGGGTTGGCACCGTACAAATTAAAATTATTTCGTCGTAATAAAATATTTGTATTAGTTGGATGAGCGTAGCGAGCGAAGCGAAGACTTCAATTTCACTGACCCCCCAAAAAATTTAGCTCGGGTGTTTTTTTGTTTGTTTGTTGTTTTTTTTGTCTGTTTGTTCCTTGTTCGCACAATTCCGGGCAAACGGCATAAGCGATCTTGATGAAAATTGAAGGTGACCATCGAAATCTCTGAACTTAGACGTGCCACGTTTTTGGGTACAATCGAAGAAATATTTCTCATGAATATCGTACTTTTTCGATTTTTTCCTATTTTTAGTGCGATATTTTCGTGACAATTGGTCCGATTCTGACCAAACGGGTAGGGCTACAACGTTCGTATTTCACATGGACATTATGGTTATGGTGATGTAGTACCTTTTGAAAGAAAAAGTTGAAAAAGTTAGCCAGAATCCATAGAAATAAAGGTTTTAATGTAAGTTTTTCGATTTTTAGTGCGATATTTTCGTGACATTTGGGCCGATTCTGACCAAACGGGTGGGGCTACAATTCGTTCAGATTTCACATGGACATTAAGGTTATGGTGATGTAGTACCTTTTGAAAGAAAAAGTTGAAAAAGTTAGCCAGAATCCATAGAAATAAAGGTTTTAATATGAGTTTTTTGAGGTTTATAATAACAATTAACAAGTAACAATAGAAACTTGACAACAATCACTAAACAATGCGTTCAAAAAGCACTTGCAAAGGAAAATTGGTCCTACGCAAACAAAAAACTTACAAAAAAAAAGCTCATCCATCAACGCGGCGGGACTTTAGCGTTTTCCTAGTTATAAATATTTAGCCTTCAGCACTAGCATAACTATGCTTAGATCGGATATTTTGGAACTTATGTTTCATTTCGGCACAAAACCCATTTAAGAAAAGACAAATCATTTTCGTTATAATTACATTTTCTCACTATCTGTGGTTATAGAAACAACGGCAACAGTTGGGTTCGCAAGTAAGAGTTTTATCTTGGAGAATGGTTGTAAAAATCTTTCAAATCGAAATGAGTAAAGGTTCCGAGCTACTGGTAACTAATAAATTGGCAAAAAAGATCAACTTTCATTCATTAAAAATTACAAACTGATGAAACTCCCACTATAAGTGTAGGTCAATAATAGTGTAATGTCTCTTGTCATTAATTTGACTTCATAATTTGAATATTTCTTGCAAAAGCACGAAAAAAGGAACTGCATGATAGTATAATTTATTGAAATACGATTTTAAGGTTAAAGTAGAAACTTCTCCTCACTCCACACACTTCGAAGTGAAATGAAGATAAGCATACCGCATACACAAAATAAGTAAAGCGCAATTTCTTTTCAATACAAAATAGTACCATTTAGAATGGCATACACAAATAATCAATTGTGCAACTCAACGTTGAAACCAGACCACTTGCTCTTGGTCTAAGCTAGGGTAGGCCTGTTCTAATTGAGATCGATGAAATGGATTATCACATCAGAGTAATTGTGTAAATCCGTGCACTCTAAAAACTACGCTACGAGGGATTATTACATCAGAGTAATTGTGTAATCCGTGCAATCAATGCTAAAAACTACGCTACGAGAATGCAAGAGCGAAACCAGTGCAATAAGCGTGCCAGAAGGTAACCCTAGTCCTAGTCGTGTTTACCCGTGGTGAGTGCTCGTTAGCGCAGGGTGATGTTTTGACAACACACTGATGAACAACTCTACTAAAACTACTGGGTTAAATAACTCAAAATGATGGCACTCATAAACCACGCGGGAGATATAAACAAAGATGCTTCAGAGGCAACTTGGAACGTTTTGATTTATTAATAAAATCGTCATTTTGAAATAAAAATGTATTCTTGCCCCTGGTTTTAAAAGTAGGGCAGGGTTTCTGTTCAAATCAGCTCTCAAGATTTACGCGTGTTAGCATTTCATTTCTAAATAATATATTCGAACTTTATGTTTTGCTTAATGTCAAATGATAGAATGTATGCATTGCAAAATACATTTTTTTAAATCATCATCATGTCAAACAAACGAAGGTAGTATATATTATTTCACGCAAAACCTAGATATCAAGGGCAAATAAGGCAAGCACGGACTGTAAGAAAAAATATAAGTGCTTTCTGTTTTTAAGGGTAGAATTTTATTGCATAGGTACTCATATTTTATGATGTAATGTTAATTTTTTATGGTCGTTTAAACTAGCTCAATTTAATTTAATTTTATCAGCCTTTTTTAGAAAGTTTAAAATACGTAAGTATTTATAAAACTCTAGTTGTCAACCTTCCAGGGTAGGCTGCTTTCGTTTAAGATTCTGCGTTGTGTGTTATGTCTTCAACTTCAACAATATATACATTTTAAAATGAGTCAAACCATACGGAGTACATCCAGTGCGTGGATGAGGAAATGAAATCAAAACAACCATCACAGTGTTAATGTGGAATCAGGTATCCCCCAATACAACCTTATGTTTATTTTCTATCGAACTGTGTTTATTTGACTGTCGGGGAGGTGGGCATTGCTTCACTAGGCCAGCAGTGTTGTTAGCATTCTGGATATATCCGAGCAATCTTTCTTCCTGGATCGTTGCACCTAACAATGTTCACTTACTTATGGTTTGCAGACACTGCCAAAACTAACCTTAGCCAATCTTCGAGCGAGTTGAAATGAAAATATTTGTCGGAGTAACTTTACATTAAAATTTGACAAGTTCTTAAGAGTATCAAGTCATAAGGACATGACAAGTGAGATGAAACAGCTTTCCTTATGATTGGCCTAACCTAGACCGTCTCGCAAAAGATTTTTGTAGTCGCGTTAATGGATGAGCGTGTTTGGCCTATTCATAGCATTTGAAAATTTTTTTAAGTCGTAATTTCGTGAGATATATGTCTTAGTTTGTACCCCAAACATGGTAGGTCTCATTTTAGAGATTTCGACGGTTCCCGAAAATTTCATCAAGATCGAACGAAGTAGACGATTTTTTGATAGAGGGCGAACAAACAGACGTAAAACCATACATCCCGAAAAACAATCCAGTTATTTTTACAGTATATTCACGTCAATGAAGTTTACGTTACTTTCGCTACGCTCCCTATGCTAATCCAATAATACGAAAACATATCTATAAAACATTCGGGCATTCTATTATTTTGATTTAATCAATCAGGAAAAGTAGTTGGAATTATTAATGTATTTAACACATAAATTAAAATATAACTGAACCGGCGATTCGGCAAGGGAAAGACCGGAGTTCAATACCCGATAGATTTTTTAAATAATTTTTGGATTAATATTCCTAATTATTATCCTAATTATATATTCTATAACAGAAGAAATCTAAAATAAATTCACGCAGGCAAGCTGCAAATAATTGATCCACGTGTACATTTTAGTTTGTAAATATGGTTAATCGCTATCACTATTCATATCTTCAGGTTACGGTCAATAAAGGTTATTTTTAGCCTTGCCGTCGGTTGACATGTCGGGGTCCAGTAACGCGATGATACCCTGTATGATCCGAGCAGAGCTAATACATCAGGGATCACGTCACAACAAGCAGATCAGTCATACACGTGGCTGCAAGGTTCATAGAGGACCACACATTCGAACGAAATTGATCTCTGGAAGAATAATGACGCGTGAGTAGCGCACTCGTTGTAATGAAGTTACATTTCGGTAACGAATTTTTTTTTTTTTATTTTTAATAACACCACCGTGAAAGCAGCTAAGGGGGAGTAAGCATTCTTGGATTTCTTCCCCCTAAGAATACTTTTAAAAATTAAAATAATATCATAAGAGAAGACATATATTATTGCTATCACAAGGATCGAAACTGATCATCTCTTGCAAATACAAAGTATTTCACCATTTGATATACTAGGAAGCTTCGCAAACGCTTTTTTTAGTCGCGTTGATGGATGAGCTTTTTAATTTTAAAATGTTAATATTAATTTAAAATAATAAAAACATATTAACACGGCCCATACAAAGCAATCATTAGGTCTGTTTGATCTTTGATTGTTTGTAACAAGGCTGTGAGTAAGGTATAAAATCTCCTGTAAAGTTTTCATACAAGGCTGTGAGAAAGATCTAAAATCTATATTTTCGTGCTATTTGGGCGGATTCTGACCAAACGGGTGGGGCTACAACGTTCATTTTTCACATGGACATTAAGGTAAGGGTGATGTATTGACTTTTGAAAGAAAAAGTTGAAAAAGTTAGCCAGAATCTATAGAAATAAAGGTTTTAATATTTAACACCTCAAAAAACTCAAATTAAAACCTTTATTTCTATAGATTCTGTCAAACTTTTTCAACTTTTTCTTTCAAACGTCAATACATCACCGTTACTTTAATGTGCATGTGAAATATGAACGTTGTATCCCCACTGGTTTGGTCAGAATCGGTCCTAATGTCACGAAAATATCGCACTAAAAATCGTAAAAAATCGTAAAAGTACGATATTCATGAGAAATATTTCATCGATTGTATCAAAAAACGTGGCAAGTCTAAGTTCAGAGAAAACGAAGGTCGTGTCAAATTTTCATCAAGATCGCATATGCCGTTTGCCCGGTAGAGAGCGAACAAACAGACGGAAAAACGAAAAAAAAAAAAAAAAAAAAAAAACACCCGAGCTAAATTTTTTGGGGGGTCGGTGAAATTGAAGTCTTCGCTTCGCTCATCCAATTATATAGAATTATATAATAATGGTAAGTTTGCAACGGACGATTCACAAATTGGACTTTCTCTTCCCGAGCAGAAGATCGCATATGCCGTTTGCCCGGTAGAGAGCGAACAAACAGACGGAAAACGAAAAAAAAAAAAAAAAAAAAACACCCGAGCTAAATTTTTTTGGGGGTCGGTGAAATTGAAGTCTTCGCTTCGCTCATCCAATTATATAGAATTATATAATAATGGTAAGTTTGCAACGGACGATTCACAAATTGGACTTTCTCTTCCCGAGCAGACCACCAGTAGCTCATTCCCAATCTTCCCCAGAGATTCCAGCTGTGCCCGAATCAATCGTAAAAGGCTTATATGGTAGGGTTGTTACGCATAACAATCATAGTGAAGATTATTTCACTTGAAGCACGGGTACCTATACTCAAAATAGGAAGCGAAGCTCACACAATTACAAACTTATCAAGTCTGTTGGTGGAGGTGCCGGGAACACAAAAAGTAATTTTTAAACTAGCTAGCTTTGTCCTCCTGGCCACAAATTGATCATAAAAACTATCGTATCTGTATCCTTGTTGAACGCCAATGTTAACAACAACGCATATACCTACATCGGACGTAGTGTTTAATTTTTAGTGAGACGTGACGCATTGACGGACAATCATAAAAATGACGCATATAGGTAAGCTTCGCTCCCTAAAATTATTATTTCATTAATTTGCATATATATTTTTATGGTTCATTTCAAACGAATTAAGTACGTTTTAGTTAGTAAGTTGTTGGTGTATAGGTTGCTAATACTTTTCTTCGACGCATTTGATTTGAAATGTTATAAGTGAGATGGTGTCATCAAACTATTTGTAGAACTATAAAGTCAGCATCATCACTAAACTTATTGAAACACTCGCGTATCTTGCTATTTTCATCATTGCGAAAGTAATAACTATGAAAATAGTTGATTGACTCATTTGCTGATGAACTTTTGTTGTACAGCTACACAGTGCATGACATAGGCACATGGGATACGCAGTAAAAAATTCGTGCATTTTACTTTCTCCGTTCAATCTGGATTATCTTCATGTCAATGTCACTGATTTGAAAATTAGTTATACGCGGAAGTGAATTCTGCCATGCTAACTGGGATCGTAATATCTACTCTCGTAGTTCAACGATATTTACGAGTTTTTTTTTAAACAAACTGTGTGGCAATGCTCAGTGCGGCCCGGGATTACTTTTTACTGAACTCGCTTCACATCCCCACAAACGAAACATAATAATATTGTAAATTTCTGTTTGATTTTTTAGGATGAGTCACCGAACCCATTTCAAAACAAAATAATTAACGTTTGAAAATCGTATAAAAACGAAGCGCGTATTGGTTTTAAAACAAATCCTTAAACAACAGATAAAAAGCAGGGGTTTTAAAAAAAATTGGGGGGGGGAGGATGTGGAGCGATTAAACAGTATTACCGCACAGCACTTAGCATTGGCCCAATGTTTGTTAGAGAAAACAATCTCGTAAATATCCTTGATCTATAAGAGGACATATTGCAATATAAGCATAGGCAGATTCCAGTTGGATAAACTACCTGGAGAAGTCCTCGAGAAAATGTTGCTACAATCGGACCAAGTTTACATAATCAACGCAACTGACCGAGTGGCTTGGCTCGGATCAAGTGAACGTAAACATCCACAATGAGGTAAGGGAGCTGTTACGGTTTACAGTTACAGTCGTATATTGGCGGGCGAGAATGAATGGGCGAGTTCCAGCTTAGCACGAGATCTAGGTGGAAGAACGAACAGGTGCGTAAATATTTACATCTTCATAACCGGAAGACCTACATACCGAACTTGAGCCATAACAAGGAATTCAATTTCAAGTTTGATCTCATTCCTAGGGGAGAAGCCGAGGTTAGCGAGGGAGTAGTGCACACGCTATAAGGTTTCACCGTTGGTGAAACAAACAGAAGACATACCCCGAGTGTTATACAACTAGGTTCCTTCGCAAACGCTTTTTCAGGCGCGTTACTGGAAGAGCGTAATTTTTTTATAACAAAAAAGCGTAAAATTGCGATTTTCATGAGAAATAATTTTTCGATTATGCTCAAATTTTACATGAATATATTAATTCGTAAAATTAAGGTTCTGTGAAAAAATCATTACATTCGAATAAGCATGTAGGTGTTATAAGTCGAAGAAATTTTTTAAAATCGAAATAAAATCGTAAAATTGCGATTATCATGAGAAATAATTTTTCGATTGCGCTCAAATTTCACACGAATATATTAATTTATAAAATAAAGGTTCTGTGAAAAAATCATTACAATCGGATAAAACATGTAGGTGTAAGTCTAAGATTTTTTTTTTAATCGAAAAAAATCGTAAAATTGCGATTTTCACGAGAAAAAAAATCGATTGCGCTCAAAAACGTGGGAGTTCTAAGTTCAGAGATTTCGAAGGCCTCCACAAAATTTCATCGTAATTGGTTTAGCCGGAATCGTGTTAACAGACACACAAAAATACAAAAAAAACATTCCGTTTTTTTTCAGTGTAGTGAAATGGAATCTTAGCTTCGCTCGCTACGCTCATCCAAAAATGGAGGGTTAAAACAGAAGTTAAAATCGCAAATACAATTGAATAAACTTTTTTTTTTTGATGAAATATTTTTTAAACTGGTCAAAGTTTGATTTTTTCACAAAATCTTGAGAAGGTAAAATAGTGGTCATCTTGTTTTTTTTTTGTTTTCTTAGTAGTGGACTAGTGCACTAGAAATTTAGTTGGAGCATAACTTCTGAATTTTTACCCGTAGTCAACAATTGACAATTATAGGTAATATTGTTTAGGAATAAAATTTTGACCATGAGCAAATTTACCAAAAATAGGATGATTTGCATATTCTGCCACAAAACAAGCCAAAAGTGAAGATGATGACTTTCCTACATACGATATTTTTTTTATAAATAGGATGACTTAAGTATTTTTTTACTCTCAAATTATTTCCAAAAACATTCAACATTTTTCAAAATTATATTTTTTATTGGATAGAGAATCAAAATAGATGCGTTACTTGAAATAAATCTCCAATTTCGAAATTTTCAAAAATTCTAAAAATTAAAAAAAAAAATGGAAAAAGTAGGCATAGCTTACGAGTTACGACTTGAGTACTTGCCCGACGTATCTAATACGTCCAAAAAACACACAGGTCGGCGCACTTTGCTAAAATTATCTTCACAAATTTCGCGAAGAACCTTTATTAGGCCTACATGGTTGGCTTAGTCTGCTTTAAATTTAAAGTCACCTCTGAAAATCAGTTATGTGACTGAGTGGGTGGGTACTCTATATACTTTTTTTTAATCAATTATTATCGACATCACACAAAAATTTCTATACCGGTATCGATATATTGTAATTATATCTGACAAAACAATTTCCAACTTCTCCAAAAAATAATACATCAAAGTAGAAGGCTAACTATTATTAATTATGTGTTACTAAAAAGGGTTGATTGTATTGAGGTTTTACCAAAAATGAATTACGATGAAAACGTTCTCACTATCGCGTTGTGACCCGGCACCTCCACCATTTTGTAAAAGTCAAGACGAATTTGCTATGGCCTAGGCTAGGCTACCCGACGTACTTTACCATAATAAGCACCCGAACCAAAATTCAAAGAAAAAGATCAATAAGGGCTTACAAATTTACATTCCAAAAAACTACTATCCTCATTCAAGTTTTGTACTTTTTCAATTGAATTTGATTTTATTTCTTTATAAAGAGTACAAGTATCGATATCAAAAATATTCCCAATTAGCGATATCGTATTGAAATATCGAATTCTTTGCCCAGACCTACTTTAAATTGAGATCTACGCTCGGTTGCAAAGCAATAAGCGCTCAACTATCATCGAGACATAAGCCTAGAAAGTCAAAAACATGGAAAATCCAATACACGAGTTATTATTCTGTACATCTATTACATAAGTATAAGACAAACATACGGATAGATGCAAAGCGAACCTATAATCCATTTAGGACATTTGCACCTGCCATTTAGAATAATATGAAGTACAATAATATAATAATAATAAAATATATATCAAACAATGTCAATATTAATTTAATACAATTTTATTCAGAATTTACAAAATTCATCCCAACCGAACCCGGGCCTCCCACATTCCAGGTAGTTGCCTTAGCCAACTAGACCACCAAGGTCACTTTATTAACTTCTGAATAAATGCAGTTGCATTATAGATCTGAATGGAAACAAGTTCTATCCAATTCATGAAATTCAATTTCAGTTGAGGTTTAAAAAAGTAACAATCGTTGGGATCCAGTACAAATATGTGTCTGAAAAAATGTAGGCAGTTGGAAAAAAACTGCCTACATTTGCAAAAGTTCCCAAAAATCAAGTAAATTAAGTATAAGCACGTGTACTTAGCGTGAATTCACAAAATAATTGCAAAGTAACAGCACATAAAAAAATATATTCAATATTGGTAACAGCTTGATGCACAAGGAAACTGCAAATATATGAAGACAATGTTTCAAATACTGTTTATTTTTAGGGATGATTTTAATTATTTATGAAAGTACACGAACAAAATAACATTCCGACATTTATTTCATTCTCGAGGCTGTCGCGGCCTGAACAATAATACGTAGATTGTCAAATAGATTTGCCCTATTTGACATCACAATGTAAATGTCATTTATTGAATGAGCATAACGAAGACTTCAACTTCACTGCAATGAAAATAATAGCTAGCCTGATCTTATGTTTCTTAAAGTTAGATTAGAAAAATAAGGTTTAATAAACCAAAATTGCAACTGGAAAAAGCGTTTACGACCCAGTGTAGTAAATATTAATTATACTATTCTAATGTGCAATCAAGAACCTCAATAGGTGTGCTCTTGTTGCACTATATTACTAGGAAAACGCCGAAGTCGTTGTTAGACGAGTGAGCAAGTCATGTGTTGAGAATACGGTAACATTCCCTTTCCTCCCCCTATCCTACCTAAGGCTCGAATAGGTCTTTCCTTCCTAGTAAATGCAAATGATTCTGGGTACTCAATAGATGACTTGCTAACTCGTATAACAACGACTCCGGTGTTTTCCTCGTCTTAAAGGCGCCTTGATACCCGGAATGTGGAAGACCCCGGTTTAAACAACGGTAGGGATAGATTTTTTTAAATATATGGATTATTTTCTTTTTCTGTAAAATTATAGAACATATTTTGAAATTTATACAATACTATGGAAAACATGTAGAGATTGCAAGGTTTACTCAATTTCCCAGCGGTAACCTTGAGAATGCAAGATTTGATACACCTTAGGTCACTGCATGAATGCATGCAAGAACAAAACCATTGATGTTTAATTAAATCCCACACATTTCCATACTACTTTTTCATTTATTATTTCTTGTAGGTTTAAATCGCAATGGGTTTTGCTCATTTTGTATGGTCACGGATGTCTGTTTAAAATTCCAGCTCAATCTGTTTGGCCGTTCGGACATATGGCATCGAACGGACAAACATACATTGTCATGAGAAAGAACCGTTTGACTTGCGTTGTAAGACTCACTCGCTACGCTCACTCTTCTAACTACTTTGGTGATAGATATTATAGGACATGCCAAACGGCTAGTTAATGTTAAGTAGGGGTGTGGAAAGGGAACCCAACAGCTTACCTGGTCGGTGACTGCAGGGATCTCGTAGAAGAAAGACACAAATAAAAATAAACATAATACACGAAAACGTCGAAACTGTTTCGGCCTAACAGGGCCTTGCTCACTCGACGAGAGCGGAGAGTTAACCCCGTCGAGTGAGCAAGGCCCTGTTTGGCCGAAACAGTTTCGACATTTTTGTGTACTATTGTTTATTTTTATTTGTGCCTTTATCCTACGAGATCCCTACAGTCACCGACCAGGTAAGCTGTTGGGTTCCCTTTCCACACCCCTATATAATAATAAAGAACTTTAATTTAAGGCAACTTTGACAGTTGTGCTACACTTTCACCTTCAATACAACCATACAAAAATCCAAAAATAAATCCAAAGAAATTCTATCACATACAGCAATAACCGGACCATAAGTGATCAAGCCCAAACATTACACTACACTACCGATATCCTGAGGATCATTGAGGATGCTATGCTCCTATATGAATTTTTATTTCACACAAATACAAGTTGTAAGAGTAGGCCTCACTAAATTTAATTTAATTAAATATTAACAGGTAACTTATACTTCAGAAAACAAAATTCTTCTGCCACCAGATGACATTAAGTCGCGACATTTAAAGTAGCGTATTATCTATTGTCGACTTGGCACACAGTCAACGAGGCGGACAATCGGATTGTCAAAGAATTGTTTTATTTTTTAAAGCTATAACCAATACACAAGAAAGCTGGCATTTGTGGCCCATCCACTACAGTGATCCTGTCCCTCACTTAACTTAACATTGATAAAATAAATCTATAAGTGCACAAGATGAATGATAAATGTTGACCGCCGAAATGATATAGTTGACTATTTATTTTATTTTTTATTTATTATCATGCATATTACAACAGAGTACAAATACTCCACTAGTGCAAATCATAGCATAGCCTAATGGATAGAAAACATAAACTTATTGACATTAAAATATACAATTTACATAAAATAATACATGCAACTCTTTAAAATATTTCAAATTATCAATTTAAATGTGAAACTATCAAAATTATTAACAATGAAAATTAATAACAGATATTCCTGAAAGAAAAGAAATGAAAAATGCATATTAAAGAATAGACTAATGGAAATAAGCTAGTAATATGATAGTTACAGTATGATATTAGCTGTTATGAACTTATGATTGTGATAAATAAATGTAGTACCGATACAAGAGTAATTTTAAATCTAGATCGCACCTCCACCATTCAAAATAAAATTTTACTGAAAAATCGAAAATCAGGCAACTTTTTCAATTGTGTTGGCCTCCAAATTCTCAACCCGACCCAAAATTTGGGTACCTGCATACCCCTAATTAATATACATGTTTACGATATGGCATTCCTTTGAGAATTTTGTACACTTTCTCATCAACAATATATATTTTTTGTGTACTATAATAAATAAATGTATAATTTTGCATATTTATAGGAATAACATAGTTCTTTATTGAACAAAAACAAAATGCATCTTCATCGTTGTTGGTATAAAAAACAAATCTAAACGTACATGTAGAATATAATATATTGTATTTTTGACGAGAAAAGCAGAAAATTCTTTAAGGAAAGTTATATCGTAAACAATGTAACGATTGATTAATGACCAGAAACAAATAATATATGCCATGGAATGTATTGTGACCATAGAACAGGCAACACTAAGCCTAAGAAATTAAATTAGTGACATCTTCGGTAGCCAAAATGGTGAAGTTGCAGGTTCGAAGAGTAAGACTGGCCAAGGAACGTGATTTCATATTTTGTATTTTGATTTCTCCATCGTCTGACAGGCGCTTAAGGCATGGATTGTGAAGTTGTTCTTCAGGCTTCATCTCCATGCATCAAATCCAATCTTGAAGAGCACAATCATATTAATCAAAACCTAGAACAAATTAGAAATTACATATTATTAATAGTAATTCTTTCTCCTCCTGCTTCTAAAGCATATGCCCCTACCCCGCAAACTTGCTTATTCCAGAAATATACACAAAACACAAAATGTACCGTAATTTAGGCATGTGAACCTACAAGACAATAAATATCTGTTAACCAAAACAAAACATAAATATTATCTAATCAGTCACATAAAATATCTCAATTCGTTGGACATGCCCTCGTCATATACTGTGATTCAGATAAGGTGGCGGCCGTCAAGGTCAAGCGAGAGCACGGACGCCAACGTTGACAATTTACATACAACTGGCATTAGGTAGGGCCTACCGTATTTGGTCATGTTATCGTGATATTTTATCACATAAATCAACATTTTATAAGCTGTGAATAAAGTAGTTCGTCCCACAGAGTCAGTATTTTAGCGAAATAATGATTTTAAGTAATCACGATTACGAAAGTGTTTTTTGCCTTGTTGGTTATGCTGTGTCCAAAGTTCCAGCTGTTTATAATGCCAACCTCGCCAGATGTGATGTCAATGTTTAGGAGCATCAAAATGTCTTGATTTTATTCGTACACTTCATAAATACTTTATTTTTAGGATATATTGGGCAAGGCTTGGCTTTAAAATAGTCGTGTTTTTCTCCGAAAGCAGTTTTAGAGACCGTTATTTTATTTACTTTTTGCCGATCCTGTGGCCATAGTGCGTGGACGACAGTGCTGCGATCCCTCGGCGACCGCCACCTTATCTGAATCACACTATATATCAGAGACTGCCTTTCCAATAGGTGAAATAATATACTTATAATACCTAACTTAGACACTGTTGTAGACTAACAAATCATATTTGTTAATGCAACAAATAGATTAATAATAGCCAGGAAAACGCCAAAGTCGTTGATAGACGAGTGAGCGAGTCATGTGTTGAGTACCCAACCCGGTAACATTCCCTTTTCTCTATTACTTAAGACTGGATCTAGACAGCATGGGTATTTCCTCCCTAGCATATCATAGGCTAGACTCTAGAGTGGTGCCTCATACTAACTAAACTCAAAATACCTATAATTTTTATATATATCCATCAACTTGAATGCAAATGTTCCCGGGTACTCAACACATGACTTGCTCACTCATCTAACAACGACTTTGGCATTTTCCTAGTCTAGTTGGCTAAGGCGCCTGTATACCAGGTATGTTGGAGGCCCGGATTCAAACAAAGTCGGGATAGATTTTTATATTTCTGGATTGTATTAGGAAATTAATAAACAGCCAGTACAAGATACGTGTAAAGATTGCAAGGTTTACTCAATCTCCCAGAGGAAATTGGGGGAACCTTGAGCGTGTAAGATTCGATACACTTTGGTCACTGCTTACCTTCACTGCCTGACAAACATGATTCGATAAAAATGACTTTTTGAAGTACAAAATCATCGTCGTTAAATCAAATCTTACACATTTACAAACTATTTTTCAATTTATTATTTCTTGTTGGTATAAATTGCAACTAATGTTGCTGATTTTGTTAACAGTTTTCAGAAAACTCGTATAGGGTACCGGATGTCTGTTTAAAATTTCAGGGCAATCTTTTCGGTGATTCAGATGATTTTTAGCGCACACACTCATAGAATCACCAGAGTGCCGTTTGACTTGAATAATGTAAGACTCCGTCGCTGCGCTCCGTAGTATAATTAATAATTATACAATATTATTACCGTACTTTCTAAACTGCATATAGTAACTACAATAACAGGGTACACTTACAGTACAGTTCGAGTAACAACCAATTAAGAAAACAATTACTGGAATACCTAGATACACTTAGGTACAGCATGTAAAAATCATAAAATGCCCTAGATATAGGAAAGCTAAGCTTGTTTCATCTTTTACTCAAAGATCACAGAGATCACTACATTTTTTTAGGTACGCCTTCATTGAACAGAATACATTCAATACAGCAATGATGAAAATGATTTCTGTTGCTTAATGTCTCATATTAACGTACTAAGGCTATTCGCAACGATGAGTGGCGATTGCCGATAGACTACGACAAAGGAATTACAATTTTTTTTTAAAACATCCCTTATGCCCGTGTAGGATTTGAACCCACGTCCTCATAGAGCCATATGTGCTTTGGACCAGCACCCAAATCATATGTGCCACCGTGGACAGCAATACATTAATAAAGGACAAGTTGTGCAGGACAGAATAGGACCCCAATAAACCAACTAAATCTATGCCAGTTTACCTTGACTTTAACACAATTTATTTAGGTATATGTGCAAAACATTTACAAATTGATTACAATACTATTGACATAATAAGCAATAACACCTTTAAAAAACAATAACTTGTCCTCACGACCACAAAATGGAATCGTACACATACCGTACAGCCTTATAGGTTCACAAGTCACAACTCATTACCACAGTAGTATGCAAGCTTTGGTTGATGTTGAAAAATATATTATATGAACTGTCTATTAAGTAGAAGACTTATTTAATTACTTAATCAATTAAGTAGACCTAAGTAATGAGATAAGTCTTTCACAATCAACAGCATTGATGTATTTAAATACATAATGGGAGCAATCATTTAGGTAGGAGTTGTGTGTACATAGTATGTACCGTATCACCCCATATTAAATATTACATTTTGCTTGGGCTGAACGTCACACTGACAAAACAAAAATTATGCATAAAATATTTAACACAACTATTGTAGTCAACTATTATAGTAGTTAGTACAAGGTCTATAATAGGCCTTACATTCATAGTTTAACTCTAAATTGACTATGTTAGAAATGAAAGTTATATAGAAAAGAACAAAAATTGGATTTTGAATAATTATATTTAACATTTTGTTAAAATTCTTACAGCATATAATTGTATGTATATTATCTTCAGTCAAAAGGAGC
Source organism: Sweltsa coloradensis (assembly GCA_024449915.1). Classification (NCBI taxonomy): domain Eukaryota; kingdom Metazoa; phylum Arthropoda; class Insecta; order Plecoptera; family Chloroperlidae; genus Sweltsa; species Sweltsa coloradensis. Next base: position 40,131 of record JAMZAV010001300.1, on the reverse strand, counting down.
TAGACATTGCACATCATAATTTAGAATACATAAACTAAAACTTGTAATAAAATTGACGATATGGGTATATTGAAGTTTTTTTCGCCAGTGCAAGCCCATTCCTACCACCCGTGATCGCTAGTTCGATAAGTATGCCGCAAGGCAGCTTACTAATGCCTTTTGGCAAGTGCAACACCGAGTCCCACCAATCCTCCGATTGCCAGCATGACACCGCCAGCCATCGCTATTCCAATCAGTCCCTCTGAAACAAAAAGAAGTCCACGAATTAGATACGTAGTGATTCATTGTAAACCGTTATAGGATGTGAGTGTGACATTGAAACAACTTATACCACTACACATATAAATCAAAAGACTTTTCACTGTTAATACTGATTTTTATTTAATTTTAATTTAAACATTTTTTAAATAAAAATCAGTAATTAACAGTGAAAAGTCTTATGATTTATGTGTAACGTTACTACCTGATATATAGTTTCTAATTTTATAACTTATACCACGTTTACATTACTGTAGTTACTACGTAGGTAAATATTACCTGGGTAACCACTATCGTTTACATGGCACTGGGATGATTACGATCGTATTGAGTAGTTCATTAGCCACCTAAACATAACGTTCTCCGAAACTATATTTAGAAGGCTGCGCGTACTCAATAACATAACCTGAAAACTCTGTCTGTTCATCTATTTGAATAAGAGTATGTGACTATGTTTGTGAAATTCGTCATCTCAATTATCCAATTATCTGTTACACAACTAAACAAGACAACAATTACGAACAACAAACACAATTACGTGATAGAGCTAGGACGAGACCTATTTGGAAAAGGTAGATTATGTCAATTATCGAGGTAGCCAACTTTGTGCGTTCCCACTACTCTTGTTTACAGGGTAACGCGAGTCACCCGCCTAAATTACCCTGGTAAGATTTTCTACCAGCGTAGCAACTTTAAAAAATTACCAGTATTGACATCCCCACTCTATAGTTCTTGCTAACTTTGAGTCAAGTAATGGCAACATACATTCAAAACTACTGTATCATATTTACAAAGTTACCAGCAAGTCTACATGAAAACATTATCTCAGGCTCTACGCCTTTTAACAAATGATGGTTCAACTTCAAAGTGATAATAATGCAGTCCAGTCATATGTATTTTGAACTTTCCATTAGTGGTAGAAGCCTACTGTTACGACTTACGAGTGAAAGCGGCTAGCTACAACGTGACCTTACTTGCTTGCCCACTAATGATCGACCGAGCAGCATGTACTCGGCCGAGCATATGCCACCCATGTCTCTTGACACCTTCTGTTGCTTGGCAACGGAGAGAGTGGGGAAATGGAGCTAACTCTCATTAGTTCATCAGCCAACAGCACCAAGCATATTTGTCTATGAAAAGCACAACAACAGCTATAGTGGGAAACAACCTATCTCTAAAACGACTGAGGCAATGAAGACAGGTTCAACTCAACCAGATGCTCTTGCCGTAGCACGGTGATGGTATAGATAGTAGATAGGTTGTCCCCCACTTTAGTACATTAGGCTACACCCATTATGCACCTGGGAAGCTGCACCTCTTTTATATTATAGAAAGCCCATGACTGTGAACTGTGATGGACTAGTAATTCCCATAGGGCTTAACCAGTGTGTTGTGGAAATGCAGAAGGTTTGCTTTGTAGCTTTGTAGAAAAAATAAAACCCTCAAACTTTCAAAATATCAAAGACCTACTCCTACTGTAAATTAAAACAATAGCCTACATATTTATTTTATACTTAAGAGGAGTCGATGAGGCTGGCGCGGAGACGAGTTTAAGGCTATTCGATCGCGTTTTTCTATTTTCCCCAAATATGCTATTACTATTACCCTAAGTCAAAATATAGTGAATGGCTTTGAAACCTGGCTGGCTCTTTTAGAAAATCAAAACTTTTTTTTTTCTGATCGGCACATAATAAATATCGCCTCTTCAAAATAATTTCAATTTTCAAACTTCAATTTGACCAAGCACACCATTCACGGCATTCAACGTAGGTAGATAGTTGTGTTTTTGTGTCATTAATTTAAAATCAACTGTGTTGGCTAGAGGCTGACTGAGAGAAAAAAGATTTTTTTAACAATTGTTTTTCCTGTGGATTTTTTCAATTGGCAGTACAAATCGGTACAAAATACTGCAAACAAAAACATTTGCAGGAAAGACAATAAAAAAAAACTTTCTTCTCTCAGTCAGCCTGTAGAAAACCAGTTGAAAATTAATGTCACAAAAACACAACTACCTACGTTGAATAATGTGCTTGGACGAATTGAAAATGAAATTATTTTGAAGAGGCGATATTTGCCGTGTGCCCGATCAGAAAATTTTGAAAAAATAGGTTAGATTTTCTAATAGAGCCAGGTTTCAAAGCCTTTCACTATATTTTGACTTGGTAGCATATTTGGGAAAATAGAAAAATGCGGTCGAATAGCCTTAAGCGCTCAGCTTTCTGGATTTTCCAGGTTTAAAGGAGGACCGGCATGGCTAACCAAAGTTGATTTACGTCTGAAATAAGTACGATTACCGAAAAAAGCATTTCTCTAAGTCAACTCGTTTTCGAGATATTTGGTCTCCCTTTTTCTTTCTACTAGTGTGGGGACGTCACACTGGCCTAGCCTTTAAGCCCCGATAGAAGCGGCAGTGTAATATCGCACGGCAGCAAACGTTCCTTCTTACATCTGATACGCAATAAGCGACGGGCATAATCAATTTTTGCATACATAGAGCAGAATATTCGCTTTAAAGTATGCCGCAAACAGAATTGAATTATGTTGTTTAGGGGCTTGCCAATATAATTTAATACAAACACATGTGTTTTTAACTTTTGCCTCCCCCACCAACCGCCTTGCGTTCAACGTGTTTAGGGCGAGTCCAGCAGGCTTCTTCCTCGCTCGCCACCGGATGGTCCATAATAAACGCAGGTACCCTAAGGGGCTAGTCGAGGGATAGTAGTAAAAACGTGAAAGTTCATAGCATTTAAGAGAATCAAAACCAGCAAACCATGGTCCATGGTGCTATAATGATAATTCCAATACATGAAAAGGGCAAAATTGAATTTGATGAGAATTTTGAGCATAATATAATAGTTGAGTAAAATCTGCAACAGAGGAACAGGGTAGTTTATTATGCCCGTCGCTACTTGCTCTCGCCGGAACAATTTCCGAACAGCCGGTAGCGAGTGCCGAAGATTCCCGGTGGGGGGCCCGAACCACATTGCACGGATGGCAGGTGGAAGCGAGGAGACAAAAGTTAAAACGCGTGTTATTTTTCATTAAATAATTGCCAAGCCGGGTAAGAGACATAATTCAATTTGTTTGCGCATATCGTGCACGAAATATTCTACTGTACGTATACGCATTTTTGGGTTTTTCTGCCCTTCATTGCGCAAAAGATATTATGAAGAAGTTTACTGCCGTTTTGGTATTATTTTTGCCGCCTCGGATCATCTTCTAGTGGCTTGGCCAGGTGTCGTCACACGCAAGTGACGAAAAGGCGTGCGCACAAACGGCATGTACCATGCTGACTGACAGCTCTAATGCTGGCACATATTGTCGTTAAATAGTATCTAGAATACTATATTAAAATTTACCATCACCATGTCAGTCCTCCTTTAAGTTTAACAACATCGGTATCATATTTCACTTGAATTTTAATAAAGAATTAATCTATGACATCCAGTATGCGTATTCCTAAATTAATTCATTGAATTTGAATAAAAAAATTGTGAAATCTGCAATTTACTTAACTTTGGTCAAATTTGGGAATTTCTTCCAAGTGTATAGAGTATTTTAAAGCAATTTTTCATACTAGATTTCAACGTATAAAATATTAACTAGGAAAACGCCAAAGTCGTTGCCAGTGGTTAATTTGTAAGAGAAAAGGTGGGTACACGTTAAAAAACCGGGAGAATTATTTAAGGGGACCAGTACGGGGGTTTGGGGGGCTTGCCCCCCAACTACAGCGCCGCAGGCGAAAATTTTGAAAATCAGGTTTTTAGAGTGTGTTTGGTGCGTTCTAGAAAAAATAAGTGTGCTGAATGCAATACCAAATTAATGGCTTTTTTGTACACTAATAACTATAAACTATAAAAAAAAAGAATTGGAGTAGTGACGAGATCGACCATGTCATAACCATTGAATATGCATATCATTACGTTCGTGATCACGTCCAACAATAATAGGAAATTGTCGAAATTGTTGGTCATTACTCTTCAAAAGTGAGGGCTGAGTGTACTTAGTTTATTAACAGTTATAAATGTATTCAAGTAAATTTGAAATATGAGCATGTGGGTGTAAAATAATTAATATAAATTATTTTTGTTTTTTATATTAGCCACAATGTGAGTGTTGCGTTCCTAATAAGTAATAATTCATGAAAAAAGGTGGGTACACTGCGTATACCCACAAAAATTGTTGGGTACACTGCGTGTACCCGCGCTCCATTACAAATTAAGCACTGGTCGTTGCTGAACGAGTGAGCGAGTAGGCCTACCACATTTGCATTTGCAGCTGCAGCATAGCATGCATGCACGCAGCTCTGTATATGCATGAGTCATCAAGTCGGGACTTGTCTGCCACTGATGTGTTAACTATATCGATCGCCATGCACGTGGTCGCGAGCAACACCAGAATAATGAAAACATCACATTGTCAACACCAAAGTATTAAAGCTACCAAGATTCAAAAATATGTTTTAGAAAGGTCCACTCATGAACTCCATTCCCTCTCGATATATTCTGCATCCATCTTTTATGCTCCTCAAATCAAATTTAATTTAGTAAAGCTCTGCAAAACACAATTTTTGTCAGTATTTAACATTTTGTAAGTTGGCTGGGCAAGATATAATTCTGAAATTTTTAGCAGTTGTCAACATTAATAGTGGTAACATTGGTGAGAATGGGTATTTTTTCCCAAAGCAAACTTTAAGTTTAAAAAAATAAAGTACTAGTAATTTTTGCAAATTTTAATTTTTTGTAGGTTGGATTCCTGCAAATTTTGCTGTCCATGTTAACAGCACTCTCTATTGGCCCTTGACGTTGGTGTGAAATTTCGTCAAAATCGGACGAGTAGTTTGGCCCCTGCGCATCGAACACACACACAACGAAGTGCCGAAAACTTGCCATAGAGACTCTGTTCGCTTCGCTCACTCGTCCAATCAAGAATCCAAAATATGTATTGAAAGGTCAATTCAGTATCTCCATTTTGTATCGACTAGGAAAACGCCAAAGTCATGTTGGACGAGTGAGCGAGTACCACATTTACATTTGCAGCTGCAGCATAGCATGCATGCATGCAGCTCTGCATGAGTCATCATGTTTAGACTTGTCTGCCACTGATCGCAATGCACGAGAACGCGGGCGACACCAAAACAATGAAAACATATCACATCGGCATCACCAACGCCAAAGTATTAAAGCTACCAAGATTCCAAAATATGTGTTATAAAGGTCCATACATGAACCCGAGTTCGAGTTCTAGGGGTAAGTGGGGTAAATAGGAACACTTTTAGAACTTTTCATCTTTGACTTTCTGTAAAAAGTTGTACAATTGATTTTTTGTTGTACATTATTCTTTGCACTGTTGTTAGTGTAAGGAATAACTTGTGTGTCATTTTCCTAAAATCATGTAAAAAAAATCAAATGTAAAAAGTGGTATTGTTCCTATTTACCCCATCATTTTGGGGTAAATGGGGAACAGACAACACTGTAGCTTATTGGTGTGAGTTAAAACAAAATGGGGTAAATAGGAACAGACATATCTGATGTATGATTTCAATTTTCAATTAAAAAAAAATTAAGTCAAAATGTTAAAAACTGTGGATGCTATGTAAGAAAAACAATATCAGTTTATATATTAAAACCGGAGCGGAGCAAAGCGCTACATTTGTGTCAAAAAATATTCTTAGTTGTTTTTTGGACAATAGGTTTTAATTTAGTGTTTATTATCAACCTTGCAATAGTAAGTGGAAAAATTGGGAAGGGGGATGAATTTAACTTTTCTAATCAAATTTTAAATTAACGGTGGGAATATGGGTTTAATAGGAAGCAATCAAACTTATGGGAATCTTTGTGAATAAATGCACTGAGGTGATATTTTCAATGTCAGAAGAATTGAGGAACAAGCAGAAAAAGGGGCCTAAATGGCAATTTTCACAACACCTGGTCAACCACCAATGGTCAAATAGAGATGGCTGTGAGATCCAGAAATTTTCCCATTTTCCCCATAAATATACCCATAGGTAACGTGTTGTTCCATTTACCCCACTGGTTCCTAATTACCGAACCAGTGTCCTAAAACCCCCAATGGAGGTGAATGGGGTAGATGGGAACGGGGGCTTAACAGCCATGATGGACTAAGATAAGCAAATGCAAACAATTGTATAATCATGTTCATAGCTAGGGGGAACTTTTTATACGTCAAAATATTTTTTAGGGTACTCTTTGGACATAATTTTTTTTTTCTAAAGTTTTTTTGACTGAAACTTACATCAACTTTTTAAGTGCAGGTAGTTTTTTAAAAAATCAGAAAACTATTAAATTAACATCAGAATGAGCTGATTTTTTGAATGTTGTTGAGAAAATAAAAAGGTCACATGGAATTTTTTTTGTATTTTTTAAATAGGTCATATGGGGTAGATTTTAGGGCTGTTCCTATTTACCCCATTTTTCCCATTTACCCCACTTACACCTATGCACCTCAAATCAAATCCAATTTAGTAAAGCTCTGCAAAACACAATTTTTTGCAGGAATTAATTTTTTGCAAGTTGGCAGGGCAAGATATAATTCTGAAATTTTTCACAGTTGTTAACATTCATAGTAGTAACATTGTTGAGAAAGGGTATTTTTTCCCAAAGCAAACTTTAAGTTTAAAAAAATAAAGAAGTAATTTTTGCAAATTTACATTTTTTATAGGTTGGATTCCTGCAAATTTTGCTGTACATGTTAACAGCACTCTATCTATTGGTCCTTGACGTTGGTGTGAAATTTCGTCAAAATCGGATGAGTAGTTTGGCCCCTGCGCATCGAACACACAGACAGACAGACATACATACATACACACATAAACACAACAAAGTGTCCAAAACTTGCCATAGAGACTCCAGTGTTTGCTATGCTCACTCGTCCAATCAATGTGAACGCGCAGGTTAATTTGGTTTTATCAGATAAACGGTTTGGTGGAAATTTCCAGTTAATTGGAACCATGTTTTGGATTTCCCATTTTTTCACGTCTTGGACTTATGTCTCGCAGGCAATGGATCTTTAACGCTTATTTTTTGCAACCAATTGCGGCTGTACCGATATTTTGAAAGTCAAAGGAAAATGCATGAAAGTTAGTTGAATGAAAGAGGAACTTGAAGAAAAAAGAAGAAAAAAACATTTTTTTAAATGGGACAAAAGCTCTATTTTGGCCATTAGGGGCCTACCTATATGCAAATTTTGGGTCAATAAGAAAATGAGAGTTCTAGGGGCAATACTTAATTTTAAGCTATGATTTTTTTTATTGTTTCAACACACTTTTGTCTCCGTACTGAGTATAAGGGAAAATAACTTTCTGAAATAATGTTCGATGTGCGATTTTTTTTGTCACATGGTACAAATAAGAGTTTTGAACCGGTGGACGAAAAAATCATAGGGCTACATCAAACGTTACTTATTATTATTTATAGTTTTCAAAATGGTACGTAGGCCACAGCATTACAGGTGGAGTAAAGGCTGGTTTATGATTGACGTCAACGTGGGGAGACGTGAATGGAAACGTGAATGTGGTGGAAACGGAGAGCGAGGCGTTTACGATTGACGGAAATCGGGACCACTTCGTTAGTCAAATAAAACAATAAATAAAACGTCAAATGAAACCCTAGTGCCTTGATATCTAAGCAGACGTTGTAGGTTATATGTTTGTTTTGTATTTTGTTCTGTGACGAGGCGAGTACAAAGCATTTGCGGATGCGCGACGATTCACTTGGCCAAAAAGGAAACGTGAATGTAGACGCCAAAGTTGGGACTTGACGAACTTTGGCCGCTCCGTTTTCCATTCCCATTCACTTCCCGTCAATCATAAACGCCAAGCTGTGAATGCTATGTTATCTTTCGCGTTCACGTCTCCATTCACGTCTCCCCACGTTGCCGTCAATCGTAAACCGGCCTTAACCAAGTGATAAGAGGCTTCAGTCAAAGAAAACAACAAGTAACTACCGGTATGTAAATAAAAATAAAAAAAACTTCCTCAGATCATTTATTAGCTGTAAATGAAAAAATAATTTTATACCGGAACATGTAGAATATATAGGCCTATGTAGAATATTCTACAAATTACATACTCTACTGTAGAATATATACGCGTAGATTACGTATTATTTACGCATAATATTCTACTGAACCAACCCTGGTTTTAGCCTAGGCCTACTGATTTTGGACCAAAGACACACCATCGACCAAAATCACACAATCTGACGGTATGACAGAAGGATTGAAGAAGGAAGAAGAAGATGGGGTAGGTCAAGGTAGAGATGGAAGGAAGGACACCAAAGCAGGACACTTGTAGGCAAGAGGAGAGAGCTGGGAAGATCTGGAAGAGATACAATAGTGGGAGGATAACAAGAAGTGGAAAAATTTGGTTCCTAACCAAAGCTGACCCTGCCAGAAGCAGGAAACGGCGATCCGATGGATAATAATAAATAGGCCTACTGTTGAATAGTTTGCAATTTGTTTTTCATTGAAACCAATGGAATGTCATCGTTTACCAATAGGCCTACCGTGAAACTATTGTCCATTTTGCATTTTCACAAAAATCTACTACCTACCTGGGTAATCTGGTTACAAACAATTAAATCAGGTATTGTCAGCCCTAGTTTGTACCAACAAATGTAAATTTAATTTCAGATTACGTAGGGCCTACTTTTAAGCCAAATTATGTACGTAGGCGACAAGACGATGATAGGCCTACCCTATTAAAAGAAAAATGGGGAATCGCAATTAGTAACGCTATTAGATCCAAGGGTTAAACAATTGGAAACTAATACTGTACGTTTTCTTTTTCCCCACACAAACCCTAGTTTATACATCTCTTCCATAGGTCTACTGGACCACCTAAATAGGCCAACTGTAGGACTACAACAGGCATGGCTCAAATTGAACGGTGCATGAGCAAGTGTGCTCTATGCGGACATTTTAGGACTCAAAAGTTGCCAGTAAGCATTGCAAATTGCATTCATGACTACTTTTTCGTGTAGACCGAGTGAGTGTAGACAAATTATTACTAAATTACCCTTTTCCATCCTTTTCTTTATGTTGTTTTCCAAGCCTTGAACTTGTTGATTCCCAGGTTCTATTTGCAGGAAGAGCCGAATGTAATGAAGTGCCGTTGTGTATTCCTGAAAATACAAAATATCGTTTTTTAGCCTTCAATTCACAACTCTACGGTTACAGGAGGTAGGGCCTCGGCCTACCGGTACACAGTATTTGAGATGATTAAGGAGTGGGGCAAGATTAATAAAATAAATAAAATGTTGGATTTAACCCATTTATAGGCCTACACTTCTAATTATTTTAATTATTTATTGTTTAGTAGGCCTACTTGTAGGTACTACAAGTTTAATAATTTTCATCTTTATTTTACAGCAAAATGAGTCAAAGATTAGAAAGACTGTAACTAAAAGACCTAGGCCTACGTAGGCTACGTAGATTTAGCGTAGAAATTGACAACCTAAAAATCCGAAACCTTAGGGCCTAGACCTGCTAGGCCTAGACTTGTTGGATGGGCATAAGTTAGTTGTCATCACTTGAAGAAGTCAGGCTTAGAAGATTAGCTTATCCTTAAGGTACTCTTGACATAAACATTGTTCCTAACATTCAAACATGGATTTTAAAACCCCATGTTTTAATGGTGCTTTGTCAAACAAAATAATGTGCTTGGACATTGTTGCTACATTTAAACTTTTAAGCATACTTCCTTTTAATTAATTGCGGTAATTGTTGGTAACCTAATTGTTTACGACAAAATTTCTCTTTGCTGGTCTTAACATTGTTGTCAGGACCACCATCTTTCATCGTTCACTTTCACTAACTCAAAGTAGGTGGGTCTACCAGTACCTGGCCTACTTTGCTGCTAGCCTAGGCCAATCTCCTTGGGTCTCATTTTTATAAAAGTAGGCCCAATCAAGTTACTTAATTTTTTTAGGTTAAAATTTCAGTGCCTTGTCAAAGTGTAAGGTGTAGGCTACAGTCTTGGCTTTGCCACTTTTAAAAAGTTGCATGCCATCCATCGCTAACCCTACATGCCCCCAAAAAGTGGCTTCGCCACTTTTTCGCTGCTTTTATTCTGATGTAGCGACATATGCGTTACACAACAAATATAGCGCACTACTTTTCTGCTACATGTTGGTGTTTAGGTAATCGGAGTGTGTGGAGATCTCAAATTATCCAGTTTTTATAAGCCTTTTGACGTTTGAGATGGTTTTTGACTCCATTTATGTCGACTCGATTGTGATGTATCATCAAAAGCACATAGTTACGGTTTCCAATGCGATAGGCGTTCTTTCATTATTTAGGCTAGGCCTACCTATGTTATCTCTAGTTCCTGGTCCCATTCCATTCCAATAGGCTACTGATGCAATGTTTCTATCATAAAAAAAACTCCAAATTTGCACTTTCATTATGATATTTGAGGAGAAGGCATTTCCAATGCTATTTAAGCAAGTTAGAATATTCCGCGCCTTGAATGGAACGAGTTCCAGCAATGGTCGACGGAGCGCGGCACGTGTGCGCTCTGGGCTCTTTTTGTTACCGTTCTATCGCGCGCTTGGTGAGTTTGATTTTCCCAAGCGTAGCGTCAAAGCAAAGAAGGAAGATTGAAGAAAGAAACATAAAACTTGTCAAACAAACCCCCAAAAACAGTTTTAAAAGATGTAAAAGTGCATAAAATGGAATATTCACCGGCATTCTTTCTTCACAATAGTTGATAGGAAATATTAGTGATATAGACGCAATGAAACCAATAAAGGATGTTTGTTTTCGACGCCATGTAGGCTTATTCCCATTTTTCCGCAACCAAGTCTCTTTTTTTGGATTATCGTCTAATTTTAAATGCACACAGTCTCTTGGCCAAGGCCTCTTTTTGCCGACACAGTAGCAACACTCGACAAATCCACGAGATGTACGCTCGCAAAGGGAAATATCCACTCGCAACGAGGTGGCGCGGGTAAACCGGGGTCGGGGGAAAAAGTATTAGTATTAGTAGTTTTGGGGCGCTTAACAGCTTAGATTATTCACGCCTCCAAGATAAAACAATTTTTATAAGTGAAAGTTACCACCATTACATCTTTCCAAGGGGAGGAACATAAGGGGGGACCGGGGGGGGGACAAGGGGGGGACGGGCCCTTTGTCTGGTCAGAAACCAACACAAGCGTATGGGGAGGGCCATATTGTCATTGTCGTAGCCGTCGGGGAGGTAGTCAAAGGGAAGGGGAAATTTTCCCGACACGACTGAGCCGTTTGGAGGCAAATCCGCCGAAGGCGTATTTTTTGGGGGGGGTTCTGTGTTATATTTGGTGGCCTAAAACGCGATTTGAGGCGACATCAAATCTAAAAAAAAAACTTTAAAAGAAAGCTAATATTGCATTACCAACTCCTTACGTCACATCATAGGAGTTCGATCCTCGGTCAATGTGAAGTAGCTAGGACCGCGGCACAATGCGAGTTCAAATAGGGCCCAGGCCTACCACCTGCTGGATTTACGTCTATGTTTTTTATGAGGGTGGGCAAGGTCACTGATTTTATAATTAAAAAAACTCTACTTTCGTTTATTATGATTCACAAAAAATAAAACCCAAAATCGCGGTAGGCGGCTAACTGCAATGTAGCTGTCAATCTGAAAAATCACATGGATAAATCCATCATCAAAGGGAGATGAAAATGTGATTGGGTTTGGGTTTTTTGTCATGGAAGTCAACATTCACAACAACTAGCAGTTTAGTAAAAGGGTTTTTTTTGTTGTCCCGGCAGGCTCAATTGGTAGAGCTATGGCACGTTAGTCGGAGGTTCAGGGTTCGAACCCCAGTTGGGGGAAAATTTTACACCAACTGCCTATGATATCAAAAACTATGTCCTTAAAGCGGGCTTATGCTTAAAACCTTTATTCATTATTAATATTGTTTTTTAAAACATAGGCCGACGGCTCTACCCCGCTTTGCGCCCCCCCCCCCCCCCTCCCCCCTAACCTATGCTTTCCCATTATTTACTACAATTCAGAAATTGAAAAAATTCCACCCCAACCGGAATTCGAACCACGGGTTTTCCCGCATTCCATTCACCATTCAGATGTATAATGCAAAATACAACTCAGAAAATTAAAATGTACCCGTCCTGATGGTCTAGTGGTTAAGACGCTCGCCTGAATGTGGGAGACCCGTGGTTCGAATCCCAGTTGGGGCGGACTTTTTACAATTTCTGAATTGTAGTCAATAATAACAATTGGGCCTACACCTACGGGAGTTTTTTCCCAACTTACCAAATCAGAAACTATGTTTTTCCCCCTAAAATTGCTTTGTTAAAAAGTGTGACTAGGTACCGGTACCAGTAGTTAGGTAGGGTACCAACCGAAAGAGTAGGCTACCGACAGTGTTGTAAAGTACGCGCTAAAAGTAGCGCGCTATTGGTAGCATGCTACTTTCGTTTAGTAGCGGGACGGTAGTGTGCTACTTTTAAAAACGTGGTAGTGTAGCGAGAAGCATGCTACATTTTTTAAGTAGCAATAGCAAAAATGCCGCGCTACCGGTACTTCTTTTCAGTCCCCATTTTTTTCATTACGCGACTACCACCCATTGAACACAACTGCACACATCCCAACCAGACGTTATTTGACGTTGTAAATATCTTCAAAGGGTTTAATCGCCTCAGTCGTATAGTAAACATCCCTTTCCGCCTGCTGCCGCATACTTCACACAAAGACCTAATCTTTGCTTCACATACAAAAACTTTTCAAACCCTCCCTCAAATCGTCTAATGGCCACGTTTACCTTGCATTTCATCACGTGGTTGAAAAACTGCTATGACCATTTGTTGTTTTGACTTATATAGGGCCTAGGCCTATTTTGAAGGTTCAGAAGACTGGTGTAAATGAAGAAAATTATAATATCGGAGAAAAAATCCTGAAGGGGTTTCCGTGGCCTACATACAAAATAATATATGTTTATAAGAAATAAAATTATAACCGATTCAGCAGCAAAGCTGCCAATACATTTTCGGTATGACCATAGACAGACAACTAAGGAACACGACGGGTAGGGCTACAAGCATTGCTGTGATCTGATGCCTCTCATGATCTTTCAGCGTGGTAGGCCTACTGTTTGACGTCAATATGGTCATCGAGAACTCGACCATAACTCCAAGTGTTCTCATAGTCAAATCAAACAAAAAATCAATAAATTCCATTGTTATTTGTTGACAGTTTTAAATTAAAACCTAGAGAATAGAGATAGTGCAGAGGCTGTCCAGTTTGTTTTATCTTGCTAACAAAGCCATTCTTAATATCTTATCTGCTTCACTAGCCATTAGAACACCATTGATAAGGACTATGCCCCCCTTTCCCTTCTCCTGACAAACACTTCAAGTGACAAGAAGCAGATGACGTATTCTCTTGGTTTTCCCAGCCAAGCGTGCTATAAATAGGACTGTCTCTGTCTGTAGGGGCCCATCTTGCTTATACACCGCGACATGATTGTGAAGGTCATTAAGGCTCTACTGGACCCTGTATTATTTCGGTGTGGTGCAGTGGTTGCGTACTTCCATCGTAACTAACGACACGATTGAGATATGGGACTATTTTTTTTTTTATTCTACTCAGTAAAGACCCCAAATGAACGTGTGTTGGGTATTTTTTTCCAAAAAATTGTCCTTGTTTTTTAAAAAATTTGAAATTTTTGGGGAATTTTTAACATTTACCCTTTTTTTTCGCGAATTTTTTTAGGCAACAGTACTTTTTGGGAAAAAATACCACACACGTGTAAATTACCCCTTAAACTAGCATTCCAAAAAATCTGAAATTTTTGAAAAAGGGGTTCCGCTGTAAAATGGAAGTACAATCATGTTTGGGCGCTATTTTAGTTTTTTTACTCCAGAAAGTGGCGAAACCTACGATACAAAGCTTTTTTCACCACTTTGGTGACAGGTCATGTTTTGTTAAAATAATTTGTTCTGATTGGCTACATACTTTGCTCGTGACTACTGCGGCACCTTTGAATCATTTATCATATATCTGCGCTTGAATTGCTATGCTTGGCGTAAATGTTTTTTGCCTCTTACATCATTGTTCGATACCGAGCACCCCAAATATCAATTTATTATATGTGGGCCCTACAGGACCAGTTGTTTTGGGTTCGTCCCCATCGGGACAATTTAGTTTATTATTTAAAAACAAATGAAACAATTTTTTAATACACCCAGCCACGGCGCTTATTACTTTTATGCATTTCTGAGTCTTTCAAGTTTACTGCACTGAATTTGGAAGTAAGAAAATTTTTTAGTGTATCGCCCATTGGCGTGGTGTACTAATATAATTGAGTTGGAAGGGGGGGGGGGAGGGGGGGTTTTCGGGCAACAGTTCTTTTTTTTGGGTAGAACAAAAACCTCTAATGGGAAAAAAATTGGTTGAAACACGGGAAAATCATTTTCCCAGGATATAATAAACATTCGGAATCATTTTTTTTGACTTTTTTTTTGGAAATTTCAAAAACATTGTATATCTTATAATAGTATTAAAAACGTGCTACCACCGGGGATTAAACCCAGGGCAGGGCCCCATTTTTATTTTAAGTTAGAAAATTAAAAATAAAAAGGGGTGAGAGCATCTCCCCAGACGCGAGGTTGGGGGGTAAATCCCCGGTGGACCCTTTTTTTAATTTGTTCTATGAAAAGACTACCATAACAGGTCATAGTCGCCAACTATAAAAAATATCGGGACATTGCAAAAGAAAAGCGCTCTGATGTAAATTTCCCCTTTTGGGTTTCCTTGCCCCACGATGTTATAAAAAGTAAATTTTTTTAACTGTTTCTCTAACTCTCTCTAACTCAACTCTTCGGGAAAGGGAAACATAATTTAAAACGGTTAGCCAAAAAGTTTTTTAAAAATCAATCTGTGTTCCAAAATAAAACAATTAAAATCGTGTTTCCTTTTTATCTGGATAAGTTATCTGCCTATTATACAAAATTTTATTTTAAGATTTATCAAATATAATTACACATCATCGAAAACGCTATTATTTTTGTGCAAAATTGCACAACTGTTACAGGGCCCGATACAGCCACCGAGTCGTAAATTACCAGTGTCAAACGGACACCAGCTAGGGTAGACGTTCTTTCGTTTCGTAAAATGCAGTGACTTGTCCGACCAATTCTGCACATCGAGATTAGGCAAATCTGGTTTTTTTTCACTAATTATTTTTTCGTGACTCTTTCTACTTATCATACTTGAAAGTTGTGTTTTTCCCATGAAAAAAAAGCCATAAGAGGGGTGGTGTTACGGTGTGTAGGGTTAAAGTTGAAAACCTTGTCCATCGTGTTTTTTTTTTAAAACGGAATTGTAAGACATTTCGTTTTTGTGGTGTAAAATATTTGACTTGGGTCGATGGGTTTTATATGTTTTTTTAACCTTGGGGTTTAAGTAGGCGACTATGACCTGTTATGTTATACTTTAGACAGAAATTAAAAAGTGACTACCCCGGGTTTGAACCCCCGGGGCCCGGGGCCTTACTGTCCGGGCTTGTCTTACCCAAAGGCTATGCAGCCACCAATTTAAATCTGTCTAAATTTTTGGCGTTTTGTACATTGTTAAAAACTGTGGGAGAGCGCACTGAAAAAAAAATAAGAAACAACCGTCTCTGTACCCCAGAGTTAGATTACGATGTTTAACCTTGGGTTTGTAAGTAAGGACTTACCCTTTTTAGTTAGTACTTTTTGGGCAAAAATTTAAAAAGTCTACACCAGGGTTTTAACCCGGGGCCTTAGCTTCCTACAATTAATGTACAAAATAGACCAGAATTAGACGTTTTTTTAATTGGTGGCTGCTAGCTCATTGGTAAGAGCATAGCCCGACAGCTTTAAAGGGCCCGGGTTTCAAACCCCCGGGGTGTCACTTTTTGAATTATTACTCCTAATTAATGATTAGAGTCATATTATTTTTGTTTGGAAAAATGTAAAAAGTGTCTAACGTAAGTATTATCGGTCTCTATTAGTATTTTTGTATTAGCTGTATTTACTTTTTTTAATGGAACTTAATATTTGTTGTGGATTTAATAAAATAAAACATTCCTAATAAATTTTCCGCTCGAGATAGGGGGAACCATTTCACGCAGTGATTGTAGTTTGTTGTAATGTGCATATAAAAAATATGTGTGGGGCTCAGATTTGGAAAAATTTTTTGTGTTCGATTCTACAGGAACATCCATTATTTCGATGGCGCGTGTTTCAGTAGATCCATTGTATTGACACACGCACACATCCACACGATTGACATTTTTCGTATATTTTGTTTAAGGTTCAAGTCTACCTTTTCTACCGCCGTGTCTTACTAATCTTCATAAGGCGTCTAAACCCGTTGCTTCAATCACCATGGGGTTTTTTGTGTTTCGTACAGAAACAGATGTCTGCTTTGATGTCTGGTTTTTAAAAATTTTTAAAATAAAATTTATTTGATAGTCGTAGCATAAATTTTAATGACAAATTCTAACTAGAAATTGCCCCACAGCAATTAAGTATGTCCTTAATAACTAGTTTTTTAAAATTTCAAGTGTTTCTTTAATATTAACGTAATTATACGCGAACTAGTACGTGAAATAAATTAGTCTGAATTTGCTGTTCTCTGGTGAAGGTTTGGGAATAAACGTCATACTCTCGTCAGAAAGGAGGCGGGAAACGAAGAAATGTGTTCCGCTGGCCCCCCTACCCTACCCTACCCTTCTACGCGACAATAGACAACAGCCGAACTTCGAAGCCTGGGGCAAAAAAGGGGTTCGAGTATTGAAATTCCACCCATTCATTGAAACAGGGGGCTCAACAAACGGGAAATGTGAAACGAAGTATAGTTTCAAAGGAGATGGTGAACTGATGTGGCCTTCCAAATCATAAAATCGATACTATTTCATGTGCTAAAAAATAAAATCCTCAATT
The DNA here is from genome assembly GCA_024449915.1 of Sweltsa coloradensis. Classification (NCBI taxonomy): domain Eukaryota; kingdom Metazoa; phylum Arthropoda; class Insecta; order Plecoptera; family Chloroperlidae; genus Sweltsa; species Sweltsa coloradensis. The sequence goes on along the minus strand of JAMZAV010001300.1, from coordinate 22,941 downwards.
TGCTTTAGGGGCTTTGTTATTGAATGCATGTTTTTGATGATTGATTCGGATCTATTCATCCTACATTATATTCTATTTGTCCATTTTTATTTGTAATTTTACATTTGCTCAAAAAACATATCGGGATCAATTATTGTATGGTAAAACTGGAGTACTTCTGATAAACACTAGAATGGTAATACCGTGATATTACATACCGGGGGTAATGGTTCATCTTCATTCTAAATAGTAAGTCAGACCAAAAGCACGCAACGACGCACGTGTTGAATAATACTAACCTGTATATATTTATTTTTCTCATTAGATTGTCCAAGCTCATAACTAAACTACTGAAGTTAGAAGTAGAAAACTCTTAAAAGTATAATGCACATTTCGCAATCCAACACTTCCTATAAAAGTGATGTGTGTAGAAGGCCTAAGGAGGTATGTGGAGTGTACAAGAGTAGGCCCTCGCAGTAGAAAACTATTACTTTTCCATTGACTCAAATGCCCATAATGAGCTATCAAAAAAAATAACTTGAGACGCATTATCGCCTCATGTTTTAGTTGAGTTCCAAATTAATCATTTTATCAATAGTTTTAAATTTTGTGTCGATAGCATGATTTGGCTTTTTGCTTTTTTTTTTGATTTTTATAATTTTTAAACGAATCATTTTTGTCAAGCATGAATGCATGCATGACCAAGGTATAACGAATTTATAACGAATTCCCCAAAATTCCGCTGGGAGATTGATTAGACCTTACAATCTTTACTCGTATTTCGGTACTGGCTATGTTTATGTTTTCCATAGTATTGCATGCATTTCAAACACGTTCTTTTTTTTGTGTTTTATGAATAAAATAAGAATAAAAGTTTAATTGAGGTTTGAGAGTTATGTGACATTCCATATTGCAATAAATTTTAAACATTAATTAAGTCAAATTCAGAATGGAACATGGCTCTTTCCCTCGCAAACAACGACTTTGGCTGTTTCCTATAATTTCTATTGCTTTCCTGTGTGCATCCAACTACACATAAAAGCATTTGTAGCCAATACCAAGATATGCGACGACAATATTATTAGCAATTCATTTCGTCGACCAAAGGACGCTACCAAATTCCACCCAGTGCCGTCGCCCGCGCCGCCGCCGCCCCCCCCCCCCCCCCCCACACAAAATCGTGTAATCAACATCTATAGCAAGTATACAAACGTGAGATAGTATTCTCATTTTGTAATTTTTCCATCCAATAATATTTCCCTGAGAACGTCCCAGTCATAGTATAGTGGTAAGAGTAAGCGATAATATTGCAAAGGTTTATTTTCAAAACGTAACATTCCTTTCAGGGCACATAATGCCATTCATGCCATTCAAGGGGCACACTTTTGTTTTCGTAAATCAGCGCTTTGAGCAAAACACTTCCGAGTCTGGGGTGTTGATAAACTATGCCGATCTCGCCCGGGTTCCTTTTTCTACTTAGTCTTTATGGTCATTGACATAGCTTTATATAGCCGATTATATAGTAGAAGCTCAAAGAAAGGCAGCTGACAAAAAAATAGCAACTACAAAAAAAGTGACACCCCAACTAACGCGCACCATGTTGGGATTTAAAAGTGGCGTGTTAGTGCATTGTAATTGAGTGTGAAGTCATAAGTTACATGATGTTTCTCTTACGTGAAGAGTAGTGTATAGTGCGTCACGGATATTTTGTGATATTTTTGTTGCAAATGCAAGACATTGTTCGGACACTGCTGGTAGCTATGACTGCAAAGAATGTTTGTAGCCTATGTAGCGGTTACCAACACAATCGCATTGTTTGTTACGTGGGACTTCCGGTTTAGCATTTTGCCCCTCTGAAATCTGAATCCATCATTTTGTCGAGTTATAATATAGACGATTACTTTCGAGTTCGACTCTAGGTTCGTGAACTAAAATTTATAAAAATATATCAGTTTTTTCGTCGCTAAGAGCTCAGAAATAAATTGCTTTAATTGTGTAAAATTGTGCATGAGGACTATTTTTTATGAATAACAAGTAGAATGTATTATCTAATGGTAATTATTAGAATTTTCATTGAACGCGCTAGACACAAGAGTGCCAACAATGTGGAGCAGGTAGTTAGGATTTTGGGAAAGGGGAGGGCGATGGGGGTAGGGGAAAGGGGAAGGAAGAAGTTTTGTCAACAAACCGATGGGAGGAATTCCACCAATCTTGTAACGTTATTTCGGACAATGGATAGTCAGAAAATGAAATGCCACATAATAAATGAAATATTTTTGTTATATAGGCTTTTTTTGTTTTTAGTACTGAGAGGACAAGCGACTGAAATTAAAAACTTGTTTTTGGTTTCATTCTTGTTTATTTGGCTTAGGGCGCGTCAACCGTTAGGTCATAATTAGCGATGTGGGGGTGGGAATATTCCCGCGGGAATGTTCCCTGCAATTTGGGAATTTTCCCACATTAGTCCGGATTTTAAGAGACTTGACCTTGCATTTTTTTGATACAAGCAAGGCACTTGGCACACGTGTTCTAGGACCATACCCTACTAATTTTCCCTTTGGGGCCATCGTGATATCCCGTGGGAGGCACCCGTTATGGCTGTTTGCCTACCCCTGCTGGGTTTGAAGGGTTTGATTAGCAAAACAATTCGGTGTTTGGTGATAGAAACTTTGAAATTTCTACCAAATAGGGGAAACATTAGGCTTAACATACTGGCTACGGGGACTGCGGATTTCTTCATAGTTTTAAGGATGATTTGACGTTATAATTTTTGGGGGTTGAACATTTTTAATTTAAAATTTTTCTTGATGAAACCCTTGGTTTAATGTTAAATTTCTACGTTAAAGTACTTCCGAATCTCAAACAAAATGATGGTGCAAAAATAAGACTAACGACCCCTAATTAGGTCTAATGACCTGTTGACATAATGACCTGAGGAATGACCTGTTCGAAAAAAAAGTTAAACATAGTCATGTGACCACTCTATTTAAAGCTCTGACGAAGTAGATTCATATGAAATAAATTTTAACATGCCATGTTGACCTGTGACCTTTATCGTCCTTTATTTGACCTTGATAACTGTTTCAGCATGACTGCACAATGTATACTAATACCTCATCCAAATGCATGTGATATATTAACACGTTTATTTATAAAATGCACTCAACATGTAAGTATATATCAATATGATATTAGGCTGCATTGCAAACGCTTTTTACTGTCGCGTTGATGGATGAGCAGTTTTTATACCATTGAACCCTCTTTACTATACTTTTACTTTGTGTCGTTTTTTAAGTGTTTACATAGAATATGTATAATTTTAAAAAAAGTACCAAGCTCCTGGTTGATCGTTATGGTAATAAACTTTTTAGATTAACATTCATTAAGAGGATGGTAACAATTCACCCATTGTTGATTATATACTTTATTAATCAGTTATGCGTGAAGCAATTTGTAAAGGTTTTTGATTTTTTCACTTAAAGGGTATTCAAACGCAAAACTAAAAAAAAATATTTCATTCAGGGACGCTAGTTATGAATTTAGGAATTAACAGAAAATTTATTGGGTCCACCATTAACCCCCCAAAAAATGTCAAACTTGGAATTTTTCGAGCTAGGTCCCATCGGCAAAAATCTTCCATAAGAAATAACATGGGGACGAACTTAATGCCCCGTGACCTTGGAGGATTTTGATCCAAAAAATATTGGCCATTATTGACGTACTCTACAGCCTTTTCTGTAAATCCTCTATATTTTGTTTTGAAATTTGGGCAAGTGGTTCAGTCAAAATATGCAGATAACCAAGAAGAGGTGTGATTTTGGAATACATGTTTTTGCGTGTTTGAGAGTATATTTGTGCCCAGTTTCAAGACACGATTTTACAAAGGGCTATTTTAGATTGTTATGATGCTCTAGTATCTATGTGGAATAAAAAAGGTGCAGGTTAAAGCCGATTTAAGAAATTTTCCAAAACGCCAATTTTCGCTTTTTTCTGGAAAAAAAATTGAAAAATTGATATCAAATCACAGTTACAAGATAAAGTTTTTGAACGGTCAATTAAGTGTAGTAATATGCCATAGATTATGCGGTAAAAAATAGTTTTTTGGGTTAATAGCACCTTTAAACTCAAAAAGTGCGACTCACTGGCAGAGCTGTGTACTTTCATTAAAGTTTGAGACACTTGCATCATCCTCCACATCCTTTCTTGCACCTGCATCGTACTTACTCCATACATGCTTCAGCAGCAATTGTAAGAATGGTCCACACTGGCACCCATCTGCCGTCATATTCCATCCCCAATCAGAAGCCAAGGCAGCTGTTGTTGTAGGAAGAAGAGTTTGATCCCAGACGTGTACTCCTTGATAGATTGAAGGTCGAATGTGCTGTACTACTAGGAAAACGCTAAAGTCCCGCCGCGTTGATGGATGAGCTTTTTAAAGTTTTTAGTTTGTGTGGAATATCTTTACTTTTGCAAGTGCTTTGTTTTGCTACCTACGGATTGTAGGTGATTGTTGTCAAGTTTCTTTTGTTTCTTGTCAATTTGGAAGATTTACCGTAAAAAACTTATATTAAAAGCTTTTTTTTATGGATTCTGGCTAACTTTTTCAACTTTTTCTTCCAAAAGGTACTACATCACCATAACCTTAATGGCCATGTATAATATGAACGTTGTAGCCCCACCCGTTTGGTCAGAATCGACCTAAATGTCACGAAAATATCGCACTAAAAATCGAAAAAAATCGTAAAAGTACGATATTCATGAGAAATATTTCTTCGATTGTACCCAAAAACGTAGCAAGTCTAAGTTCAGAGATTTCGAAGGTCCTGTCAAATTTTCATCAAGATCGCATATGCCGTTTGCCCGGTAGAGAGCGAACAAACAGACAAAAATACAAAAAAAACAAAAAACAAAAAACAAACAAAAAAAACACCGAACTAAATTTTTTGGGGGTCAGTGAAATTGAAGTCTTCGCTTCACTCGCTTCGCTCATCCAAATACGTCTTTTGTCGGAAGAATCGTTTCTAGCCGTCTGTTTTACTGGGTGAAAAGTATTTTGCGACATTCATTTACGGTAAAGTATATGTGCTTGGTCAAAAAATGAAAATAACATACACACATTTGTTCTAGAGTATCTCAAGCGTAGGCCTACATTTTTGTAGCTCTTGATATGTGACATGTAAAATAATCTCTAATTTTATTCAAAACTACTACAACATTTTAAAGTCTCAATGACAGCCTCCACTTTTTCAACAATAGCTGCGATGAAACCATCTGTGCTATCAGAATCGCTCTCTCCAAGCATCGAATGCAGACTTTCTCTCATTACCATCACAAAAGGAGGAACCTTTTCCATCCCGAAAACGCGTGGAACATAGGAAGTGCTAAAGATTCAATAAAATAACCTGTGGATTATTTAAATCGGTTGCCGGTATTCTATTTTAGAACATAGTCAATACGGTTATTTATTTACCTCGATAAGCTGCAACATGGTGTATGGCGACATACTGATGGTTCCTTCCAGTCCCCAAATGCTCCTATAGCGCTTCAATGCCAGTCATTTACGGAACACAGCTGATTGCCAGAACTAGCACATCAGTAGCAATATTGATATATGCTGGAGGCTTACAGCCTAAACAACTTCTTTATTGCCTGAATCACGTAGAAAATTTGGCCATCCTTTGGGAATATTTGTAGTTGAAGTTACGCGTCTCCTAAATGTTTGTCCCGTGTCATATTTAAAGACTTATTGGGTAGTTCTTATCCCAGATGATGTCTATGCGTAGCACAGACGCTAAATCGTTCTTGAGGAAGGGAGAAATGACTCTGTCTACATAATCTTGGAATGTAATTGAGTGGCCCGGGTGTTGGGGGGGGGGGCTCAACCCATCACGTATTTTTGCATCTACAGGTGGTGCATTTACTACAGAACGTTTTTGACTGGTATTCAAAAGGCATTTCACTAGATCCAATTTGGTACAAGATCTCAACGCCCCCAATACCGACAAGGACGATGAGCTTGGTACATTTTCATGAGCAAAAAGAACGCAGCCAGATCACCAGATCGATGCCAGCATGTAGCTTTGTATAGCATACTGAAGAGAATCGCTCTTCTCCAATCGTCATTTTGGCCTTAGATTTATGAACAAGAGGTCGACTGGCTGTGCTAAAGAGCAGAAATTTGTTTATTTTATGTGGTCCATACAATATTTAGCAAATGAACTACTTACTGCCGCGCCACCAGAGAGTGAGAAAGTGCGCTCTCTCGGAAAATGGTCCCAAAAAGAGCGCGATTTAAACATCTGTTATTTGTTGATTTGTATTATTTATGTTATTGTTTATATTAACGTCATACTGCAGTACACTTCTAGCTAGTCACATTTTGTCCAATCATAAGAAAAACGTTCATTTTACCCTAATAAAAGCGGGGCTGAACAAATTCCGTGTTATTTTTACTTCATTGATGAGCAAATAGTGATCCGTTAGCCACTGATTGGCCCCGATTCACCATTGGGATAGGACAACATAAACATCGCAATATTATTACAATTATTTTTTTATGGTTTTATTATTACCATAACGATTCTACCAGGAACTTGGTTCTCCTTTTAAAATGATATATTCTATGTAAACACGTTGAAAAAACACGAAATAAAAAAATATAGTAAAAGAGGGTTCAATGGTACAAAACTGCTCATCCATCACGCGACAGTAAAAAGCGTTTGCAATGCAGCCTAATATCATATTGATATATACTTACATGTTGAGTGCATTTTATAAATAACGTGTTAATATATCACATGCATTTGGATGAGGTATGAGTAGGCTATACATTGTGCAGTCATGCTGAAACAGTTATCAAGGTCAAATAAAGGACGATAAAGGTCACAGGTCAACATGGCATGTTAAAATTTATTTCATATGAATCTACTTCGTCAGAGCTTTAAATAGAGTGGTCACATGACTATGTTTAACTTTTTTTCGAACAGGTCATTCCTCAGGTCATTATGTCAACAGGTCATTATGACCTAATTAGGGGTCGTTAGTCTTATTTTTTGCACCATCATTTTGTTTGAAAGATTTCGGGAAGTACTTTAACGTAGAAATTTAACATTAAACCAAGGGTGTCATCAAGAAAAATTTAATTCAAAATGTTCAACCCCCAAAATTATAACGTCAATCATCCCTTAACTATGAAGAAATCCGCAGTTCCCCGTAGCCAGTATGTTAAGCCTAATGTTTCCCCTATTTGGTAGAAATTTCAAGTTTCTATCACCAAACACCGAATTGTTTTGCTAATCAACCCTTCAAACCAGCAGGGGTAGGCAACATGCCATAACGGGTGCCTGCACGGGATATCACGATGGCTCCAAGGGAAAATTAGTAGGGTATGGTCCCTAGAACACGTGTGCCAAGTGCCTTGCTTGTACCAAAAAATGCAAGGTAATGCCCCAAATATATCCCTTAACATCCGGACTACATTGGTAATATATATTCCCAAAAACTCGGAATATATTTATTCAATTATTTTGTACGTATATTAGGACCTTTTCAGGAATTTATACTGACATCTACTAAACTTGTAAATGAGATTAAAATCAGGGCATTGAACCCAAATAAATTTTTTTCGGTTGGGTTTGACTCGCCTGTAATATACCTAATGGTTCGGTTCAAACCGGTCTAAACCCGTTGTGACACCGGTAATGTTTTTACTATTTTAGTACATTTTACAAGGAAAAATATAAATTCTCTAATACGTAATATATTTCTTGAAACCGACTGATACATGCACGTGCTCTAGACCTTCTACGTCCTCTCATCCCCATAGAAATTGGCGTATTGTCAAGTCAGTGTTCTTGATCTCCACTTCCCAGGAAAAAAAAATAGTTTTTTGAAATAGTTTTGAACAATCGCTGTACACAAGAAGGCGTATGAAATGCACAATTATATAGGTCAAGCAAAATACGGGGTCCACTTTTTATACGCTGCTTTATGTTTGTGATGTTTGTGAATTATTGTGTAGTTTGTAACATTTTGGATATCAGCTGTTATTTTTATATTGATCATTTTCCGACATAATGCTTGTGGACATTGTATGCCTTGCATCTTACTTTTGTTGTTTTGTTGTTCATTAGACGCGATGTCTAATGCGAGCAGTCGTAATGTAATGTAACTACGTATTGACAATTTAAAAATAAAAATGCAATGTCAGTTTTCAATGTTGGTTTAAATATTTTAGAAAGTAGAACCCTTGCCAATACTGTAAACACCATGCTATACGAACCCGAATCTGAACTTAGTTTCCCTTTGTTAATATCCATATAATTTATTCTTCCATATTGTCTTGTTACTATCATAATCGTTATCATTCGTAATAATGTGATGTGAGACACAAGTATTTGGAAGCTCCGCGAACTGGCGTTAGGCTACTTTTTTGTGAGTCAAGTTTCTAGCCGATCGGGATTATTTTTATCATTATTATTTTAAGTCTAAACTAAATATTAATACTATATTATTACTGTCTCTGAATATGGGTACTTTATGGTCAGCATATTATGTTGCTGAAATAACGAACGTGTAGTTTTGTCGTGTGTGACAAGACCTTTGTATTAATTTATGCTAGGGTTTTTCTATAAAATAAATTGTAATGCATTCTTATGTCAGTTCTTTGACTGGCTATTTACTTATTAATTTTTCTTTGAAAATATGACACTTTTTAACATAAATTATTTATTTTGTTAGATATCTTGGATAATGTAGAGGAATATATAACATGAATTATTCGGTTTGCGTAATTTGACAATGACCTGGTTCAGTCGATGCTGTTTCCAGGAATTCATGCCAATGTCTCGGTCCGCCACCCGATGCCTCCCGCTCAACCCTGTGTTATTGTCCGTGCTAACAGGTATTTCGACGTCAGAGCGAGATATGATGCGGCGACGGTAAGTGGAAGACCTAAATCGCTCTTCAAAAACAAATTTTTGCGGAACCTGGAAAAATTTGGGTCGGACCAATCAAAGAAAGCCATGCAGAGTATAGGTCAGCCCATTCACGCCTTTTTTACCCACCCACTTCGGTTAGCGCTTAAACGTTAAATACCTCAATCATAGGTTTTGACCCTTAACCCTAAAATGAGTGAACTTTGGTACAATTCTGCAGCAGGCGGGAAGGTAGCTGTACTGCTGTAGATCTGTGAACGTAACCTACACTTAATTAGATCACGTTCGAACCTACAGGAAGATAAAGTAAACTCGAGGTGAGCGGAAGAAGTGCATTGGTGGGTTTTATCACTAAACAGAAATTAAAAATTGGCCCCACGGGGTATATTATAGATCTCAGGATTTTTTCTCCCCGGGGCGGATTCCAACCACTAAGCATTAGGACGACGTACATAATTAGTATATATTTTTGCTAATTACACAATTTGTTAATTGAATATGAGTGAAACATTGTACGCACTGCACTAGAAATAAAAACTAAAATAGGCTTGCATCCCGGCATTCGCCTAAGGGCTCAAGAATTCCCGGATGAAACTTTCAGCTAGGATTGCTGGTGACGGGATTCAACGTTTTCCTTCCAAATCATCTCACCGCGTTATGCATGAGCTACCTCTAACGGTTATTGGGTCAAAGCAAGCCCATGCGGGGTTTTCGACAAATGCCATGTCAGACATGCTGGAGACATGCCCGAAATATTTGTGGTCTGGAAAATTTGTTCCAAACGGCCACAACAAACAGAGAGACGTTTTTTCCCGTGTCTTATGCATTTGCCGCCTGCCGCCTCGAGTGATCCAATAACAGAACACATTGCCAATGCCCGGCGATGAGTCATTCAACACTTTAATAAGTTTTTATTTTATATAAAACCCTTTACGCACTTCTACCGACCTTCCGAGATGTTCTAGTACGTCAATGCAAGGCCGAAGGAATAATGCCAGAGCGTTGATTCCATGTAGTAAAAATTTTAATACAGTGTTTTCTATAATCCAAATGGACTTGGTTCGAGCTCTCATGCACTCATTGCTCATTATAGAAAAACGATCACACCCGGGGAATCGAAACCCGAAAACCGAATTGGGAAATTTGTACTTCAACATTTACACAATGGTTATAAACTGATTTAAAATATCATAATTTTTGTAAACATGTGATTATAAAAGGCAAGTAATAATAATATTGACACAACAAAGGATGGCAGCAATGTTCATTCTGTATCAATGATGTACTTCGTTATGGTACGTATTTGACTTAGCGAGAAATGGTGTTGCTTTAAAAATTTATTTATGCATTCTTGAATAGAGAAAAAATGTGAACGGTTATTTCAAATGTCCCCGGAAATAATAATATAATATCGCAAGAAGCAACATAAAAATATACTTTCGAAAGAATTCATTAGCGTTTCATAAATTTTAACACACATTACATTGGTGTTCCTTCTCCTTTCACAATTATTTTTTCACTTTATTAATTAACATATGTGCCTTGCCGTCGTTTCCGCTAATGTAATAGGGATATCATGGAAAATTTTGTACGAATAATAAATATTTATATTTCTTATTAGGCCGCCACCCACAGAACAATGTCATAATCAAAAGGCCGGAGAATAGTTGACTTTTTTCATCTTTCCGTTCAATTTCAGTCAGAAAAAAATCGGGAAACATAAACTCAATGATAGGGAGCCTACTATTGTTTGTACCTATACATACTGTACTTTTATGGATACGGACTTGATAGTAGAAAAAAGTGACGAGTTTCAATCGTATTGAATATTCATTGTCAATGAATAAAAAACGCGCTTACTCAGAAGCTATTTCAAATTCCCATTCTTTTATACCAGATCAATGGATCAGTACATGGTTGCATTAGGAGGTGGCTTTGCACAGCTAGCTAAAATATCATCCTGATTAAATGTATTCATAACCATATTAATATTATGGTAAAACTTATGTACGTAGCTATAGCGCAATAAACGGCACGTTACACGTACGCACGCATAATACATTTGTAATAATAAGTAGATTAAAATATTTACCAATCATGCCTCAAGTATGTCTTGTGGTCTTAAATCAGCGTTTTTGAATATACATATACTTCTTACGGGCGGTTTCGATTCCACAGTTTTCAGTCGGTAAGATTTATAAAACTTTTTTCATTCATCACATACATTAATAACCAAGTTGGAATTTCCTGATCATAAAATTTACTCAATCACCCTAGATCTAGCACCCTCTGTTATAACTCATCCACGGAGCGAGACTGCGAACGATGTGAAATAATAGTGCTTCGCGCCTCGCGGACCGTAGACCGGACTCACGGCGCCGCACCGTATCGGAGCTTCTGCAGTACATCGTGCAGCCACAGACGTACATTGCAACTGCGGCCGTCTATTGGACGGCTATTTTTCGAATTTTCCCTGAGTGGCATTTGCGAAATCCCACCTCCAGTGCCTCTTTCAAGCTCCCATTATCACCAACTTAGGCCTACAGGCCAAACTCCGGTAGACTCTTAACACATCACTATTGATTGCTAGGACAACCGACTACATTGCATAAACACTATTACGATAATTTACGAGCTCGTTTTTAATCAGTTAGCCTATAAGAAATCCCGATTGATTTCTTTTTGTGACTACCCGAGTCACCCGAGGGTATTGTGATCGGGTAGGCCATACCCGCCTCCCTAAAAAGTCGTCCCGGAGTGTAGCCCACTGCCCAGAGTCTTGAAGGCTCTTGTAATTTTTGTATGTGGCTTTGCGCGATCAAAGTTGTGTTTTTTCGGAAAGTAGCGCAAAAAGTAGCGCGCTACTTACGAAAAGTAGCGCGAAAGTAGCGCGCTTTTTTTAAAGAGAGAGTAGCAGTAGCGGTAGCATGCTACTTTAATCAAGTAGCGTTTACAACACTGGCTACCGAGCTATAATATAGGTAACTACTTGGCCGCTTCCCGAACGCTTTTTTTAGTCGCATTGATGGATGAGTTTTAATCTCTTTACTTTTGTAAGTTCTTTTGAACGTCTATTGTAGGCTAGGTGATTTTTGTCAATTTTTATGTTGTTACTTATTAATTGTTATTATATTCCTTAAAAAACTTATATTAAAACCTTTATTTCTTTTGGATTCTGGATAACTTTTTCAACTTTTTCTTTCAAAAGATAGACCTCTGCTAGGTAGGCCTATTATATCACCATAGGCTAACCTTGATGTCCATGTGAAACATGAACGTTGTAGCCCCACTCGTTGGTCATAATCGGACCAAATATCACGAAAATATCGCATTAAAAATCGGGAAAAATCGGAGAAGTAGCCTACGATATTCATGAAAAATATTTCTTCGATTAGGCCTACCCAAAAACGTGGCAAGTCTAAGTTCAGTGAAAACGAAGGTCCCCCCAATTTTCATCAAGATCGCATGTAGTTTGCCCAGTACCGGTGGAGCGCGAACAAACAGACAGAAAAACGAACATAAAACAACATTGGAGCTAAATTTTTTTTGGGGGGGGGGTCAGTGAAATTGAAGTTTTTAGCTTTGTTGGGCCTGTCCACCACTAGTGCTACACTGTTTTACACGTGCACTGAGCAGTGTACGGCGGAAGTAGATCTTTTTAAAGGAAACAGTATGTCAGTGTAGCCTGAGTGTTGCCCACAAAAAAACACATGCAACACTTTTAGTGTTGTTTTCCTCCTACACGATCAAAATAGCCAGTGAGTGTAATCTAGTGTAGCACTGGCAGCACTAGTGCTACACTGAAGGTACAGAAAAACGACCACATAGGTACCAACTACACTGACTTACACTGACACAAAAAAAAAACCATTCGTCTACACTGACGTACACTAGTGTAAAGTGTTGGACAGGCGAACAAAGCTCTAGCTTCGCTCATCCAATAATAGGGGCTGGCCTACTCCTAGGCCTGGAGTCCTTGTGACTAAGCTAAAGGCCGATGCACAATTGCCCGGGAACGAGAACGGGAAGACGCTAACGTTAAGGGCTTCGATGCATTTAGCCAGTGAAGCAAACCGACGGGAACAACTCAAATAATAAGTGTGTTAATTATATTTTGTTATTCCGCATATTTGTAGGCCTATATAATTTAGTTTGCATATTACTCGCGTATAAACCATCAATCAGCTGCTAAAATAGTTTTAGGGCGTGCACATATTGCGATTGGTTCCGGTAGGCCTAACGTACGGAATGGGAACGTTACGGAAAGTTAAAACTTGGTGATGTTCCTGTTGTCGTTGGCCGGGATACGGGAGCGACCGGCAACGGGAAGCTTTAAGGCCGGTTTACGATTGACGGCAACGTGGGGAGACGTGAATGGAGACGTGAACGCGAAAGATAACACATAGCATTCACAGCTTAGCGTTTATGATTGACGGGAAGTGAACGGGAATGGGGAACGGAGCCCCCAAAGTTCGTCAAGTCCCAACTTTCGCGGCTTGGTTGCCGCGCCGTCGACGTGAAAAGGGCTACGCGCATGCGCTAATAAACGCACTGCTTGGCTGTCTGCAACTGTCATGAAAATAAAACCAACAAAATGATGGACGACGCCAAGCTTATTGAGACCATCCAGCGCAATCGCATTATTTATGCTAAGGGCCTGAATATATCCTACAGGCGTAGGCCTACAGATTACAAAGAAAATGCATGGGAATCAGTGGCAAAAGAAATGAATAATTTACGCCAAGCTAGGCCTGGCTAGGACCGTAGGCTAGCTAGGCGACTTGTAAACAACTCGTAGTGGCCGACACCCCGCGCCGTCTGGATATTTGTACCTTACATGCATCCATACGGCGGTGGGCCGACAGATGTTGTACCGATTCCCGTCAATCGTAAACGCCTCGCTTTCCGTTTCCACCACATTCGCGTTTCCATTCACGTCTCCCCACGTTGACGTCGACGTCAATCATAAACCAGCCTTTATTGTGCATCGTGTTGTAGTTAGCCTAACGTGCGATTCAACTTTCTTCCCGTCATCGTTAACGGTAACATTATAGTTACCGGGAAATTGTGCATCGATCTTAAGCCTAGGACCTAGCCTAGGGCCTACCCCTTTGTCCTCAGCCCTAGGGCTAGGCTACTAGCCTACTCAGGGGCCTCGGCATACAACACGTAGGCCTAGGCCTAGGCCTAGGCTATACTTACTTTAATCCTTGCATTTCCTATTGCTAAATAATAAAGGTAGTCTCGTTTTGAATCATCTGTATATCTTTGGAATAACTCTTCCAACAGGACGATTCCTTTCTTGATATCGGCAGGGTATTTACTTCGTACCAAGCACCAAGCATACTCGAACTGAGCCTTTTGCGTAATTTCATTTTTTTCTAGCTGGTCATGATAAACACGTTCAAATTTCTGCAGAACAAAAACATGTTCACAAATATTAGGAGTATGAATAAAATTATCTTTAAACGTATTAGAATCTGTATTAGTACAAAATAAATACCTTTAGGTCTTCTGATGACACAATTTCATCCAAAACGTCGTCCATGTTTGGTAAGGATGGTGCAATTTCTGCACAGCCAGCAAAATATATTTTTATCGAAGTTACAAAGCAATTTCATAATTTTACAAGGCGGTGGTTGAAGTGATGTAGTTCACCGGTACACACAGAGATGGCAGCTGTTGTATTCAAAATTCATCAGTCGGTAAAGAAGAAGTCTGTAGTAGATAACTAAACAACACGTGGAAAATTTTTGTTCTATTTTTTAATTACGGTGAATGAAGTGTGGGTACATTCCGCCGTGGTGCATTCACTAGATGTGTGGGTGGGTGAACTAAACCGCGTGTGGTGTAAAACAAAATTAGGAAGATGCATGATTCCTGAGCTGATGCATTCAAAACAAAAGCAGGGTAATAGGCCTAATAATAATTTTTGTAGGAAACCCATGCCAGGGTGCTGAAAGAGCAATGCTAAATCGTGTGGCAGTGTTCCTTCATTTGTTTCGAGTTTCAGTAGTTCAAAGTCCGAGCATCAGAGTGTTATCGTCGCTTTTTTGCGCGACTAATCGTTTTATTGGCCGATATAGCAGTTGTTTACTTCAAAATATTGATAAAACAAAAGTCTTAGAAACGCACGTGAAAGTCACATGGCAATTATGTAGGCCTACAATATTCGAAGGCAATAATTTCGAGGCATAATAAAATGTTTCAATGTACTGACCAATCAATATAGAAAGTGATTATCATTGACCATCAAAGGTGAGAAAGGGCCCGGGGACGAGTATTGCTAGGCTATGCCCTTATTAGTTTTAAATTAATTCTACGGAATAGCCCGTGGGCAGTTTCTTGCTAATGGCTGTATAAATCGGCCAACTATAACACATTAACATCCAAGAAGATGAGATGACATAAAGGGAGTGAAGACTACCATGCCATTATGAGACCAAGATGACCAAGGCTGGCCTTTCCATATCTTTTTACTGGCATTCAGGCTCCAGCCCTCTCAACCCGCGCCAACGCATCGTGACCTTGACTAGACTGTGACAAGATATAAACCAGACGCAAGGAACAGTGAGTGTTATCTTAATGGCCTGCAATCACCACGCATGGGGCCTGTTACTGGACAAGTGGACTTATTTTTTTTTCCCAGGCGGCGAGAGCTAAGGGCTAAGCGCGGGCGATAGTGACAGATTTCCCACATGCCCAGACGGGCATGTGGGAAAATAATCTACGTGCCCGACTACTTTTTTTACATGCCCCGGTCATCTCGGGCATGGTATTTTTTGAGCCCTGCATACCATTATGATCATCAAGATGACGCCATGCGGACTACATCTGTGACATCCAAGAAGTCAACCCGCCACCAGCTACCATGAAGACAGATGCGTAACGGGTACAATAATACCACTTTGGACAAGAGACATGTCTGATCACTGTCAGGTTTTATGAATTTCTTACATCACTATCTATCATCACTAACCAGTTCCTGAATTGAGATGTCACAT
Source organism: Sweltsa coloradensis (assembly GCA_024449915.1). Taxonomy (NCBI): domain Eukaryota; kingdom Metazoa; phylum Arthropoda; class Insecta; order Plecoptera; family Chloroperlidae; genus Sweltsa; species Sweltsa coloradensis. The sequence continues at coordinate 7,022 of JAMZAV010001300.1, read as the reverse complement.
TTCAGGCGTAAGGCTAATGTAAACATGCGCTTTTTTCATTATCTTTTGTGCTTATTGACGGCGTTTTTCTTCTGAATTATAATGTCCTTTTTTTATGCCGCCGACTTGTTGTAGTGTGCTCAGTATGCCCCCCCCACCCCCCTCCTGCCTAACTGCTCATGCGATCTTCCCGAGATTATACCGCCCTAAATAATTACCATCACAACATCACTTATGTTTTCAATCTGCTAGAATTCAAAACTTAAAAGCTATCACCCATGGTGATTGCCTTTCCTTATCATGTTTACTATCATTCAGGCTCCCGCCCCCCCCCCCCCACCCTCCCACGCCCCGCGCCAACGCATTGTGACCTTGACTTGACTGTGACTGACAAGATATAAAACATGTAACGAACAGTGAGTGTTATCTCGGCTCGCTGCTGTTCCTCTTTCTTTCGTGATTATGAAATACTACTTCATCAGCACGTCATTGTTTACAGAACAGCATTGGGCCATCAAATTCCAACTCGCAACCTTCTCGTGGTTTAGCCCGTGATTAGGGGAGTTTTTCTCCCTGAAACGAATGGCGAGCTCTGGGTCGTCGTCGGGGACTTTCCCTTCCCTTTGACTACCTCCCCGACGGCGACGACAATGACAACACGGACGGATGATGACACAGACGGAGACGGCCACGACGGGGGGGGAACCCCTGCCCTCCCCAAACGCTTGTGGCTGCAGGCCCCGTCCCCCCCTTGTCCCCCCGCTTCTCCCCTTACGTCCCTCCCTTCGTCTCGATTAGCCAAGTTGCATAAATATGAGACGTAAAGCAATATCCAACTAATCAATCAGAACAGCATTACGTCCGAGATATTAGTCCATTAGACACCACACACGCATTTTTTGTGTTACTACCCGGTAACCCGCGGGTAAAGTGGACGGGTACCCGGGTCGTAAAAAAAGTCGGGTTTCGTCATCCCTAATTTCACTACCTACCCGCCCGGGTACATTGATTTCCGCGTATATCAAAATCCCTTCACAATCATGTTTGTATTTCCATCGTGTTATGTTAATCATGTTGTAATTTATACCATGTTCTTTGAATATATATTATTATTTATTTTATAACAAATAACTATGAAAAATGTGATTGTATACAAATTGTCTTGTATTTCAATAAATAATATATTTTTATTGTTAACCATGTGTTCTATTTTTGTAGTTACATTGTTAGTAAATTTAGTTTTTATATTTCAGAATAATAAGTAGAAATAGTAGGGACTGCTTTACCACATAACCTCAGTTAGTTAAAAGTCCGAGCAAGGCGCACCGCCACTGCTCAAACAGTTCTTCATGTCGCCTGCAGAGAGTAGCACATCTACGGGTGGAGGTATAGTGTATAGTAGTATCTATGCCCTATGCTAAGTGTCGAACTAGGTAGCCTATATTGGAATTAGGACATTTTGTGAATAGATGTCTGAGCTGAGGGCTGTTTAAGAGGACTAAATCCCTTACATTCGCATGAAAGACTGAGGAAACCTCGGGAAAACCTTCAGTCAGGACTCAGGATTGGCGGTTTCGCCCGGAGATACGAACCCGCGGCCTCCCGAATCAAGTCACCGCCTTAGAGCTCGAGCCAACACTGTCGGTAAGTAGGAAATAGTTTTGTAGGCGGTAGGCCCTACCAAAGGGCCTACCCCTACCTCTACTTACAAGTTACAACAGCGCGAGGGGGTCGGGGTCGGGGGGTTTGCCAAGTTAAATTTTGGAATTACTTAATTATTCACGGGGGTCCGGTCGGGGGGCATGGCCTCCGGAAAACGAGTCTCACAGGATTTTAGTCAAAAGATAATGCATACGTTTTAAAAACAACATATCGCCCTCGGTCTCACTCTCAGTAGTCAGTATAAAAATTAATGTTTTATTAAAAAAGGACTTTTTGGTTTATTTGGATTAAGGACGCGTCAACCGTTAGGTCATAATGCACCACTCTAGCCTAGGGGGTTGGGGGGAGGAGGGCCCATGCTGGTCAGAACAGCCACGGGTAAGGGGAGGAAGGGGGATCTCTCACGTCGCGGTCGTCATCGTCTTTGTCATCGTTCGTTGTTTTCATTGTCATCGTCGTCGAGGGGGCGTCTAGGGAAGGGGGCACAGTCCCCGACGACGATTGCCAGAGCTCGCCTCTAGTTCGGGGAGTAAGATTTCTCCGCTCTTCTAGCTGATGTTTGCGAGGGGGGACTTTTTCCTTGAATCGCCTATACGATTAGCAGAGCCATGCTCTGGGCCAATTCTACCCCCGGGGCCCCGGGGGGAAAAAAAAGGGCTTGTTTTGAACGGTAAATACCTAGGCCTATTTTGGTTTTGATTTCTTTAGTGGAAACCCCCAATGGTTTAATCATTAGTTATTTTTCAAAATGGAGACAATTAGGCAAGTGTAAAATTAAATATTTATCGGATTTTTACCCTTGTTTCAGACCACTTTTGACCAACTAAACGAAGCTTAGCTGTAAGTGAAATGTAATGTGCTATCGCATCGTAGCCTATAATTAATTATTTTTACGGTAAACGAAAAGGAGCCTTTAACGGTTTTCTACCGACGAGCGAAAAAAATAAAGTTTTTTTCTGTTTGAATTTTGAATTTTTTAAATTTACCTATCTCATTTTAAAAATGCCCAGGAATGAATAATGTCCCTCTCTTATGTGTTAGTGGGTAAAAACAAAGCATTTTTGGATCAAAAGTAGCTATAGCCAGGAGTGGAAGACTTTTACCCGGGAACAAAATTCCGAACAAGCTGAAAATTTGCACACAGTTCAGTTGATCATTCTAACAATAGTTGAAAAGCCCCCTAAGCTCCGCCGCGTGCGTCTTGAGATATAGTGGCAAAAGAGCGTAAGTCCCAAAAATTTTTTATTTTCAATTTCAACCATTTTTTACACTAATATGTACAAATTATTAATATTTCTACGTCAGTAAAGTTAAAATCAGTCATAAGCTTCGACCCGTGCGTGGCAAAAGGGCCCGTAAGTGCCAAAAGTATAATATTTTCAATTTCAATTCATTTGACATATGTGCAAATTATTATGTATTCATACGACGGAAACGTGAAATTGTTCCCTTTTCTTCGACCAGTGTGTCTTGACACATGGTGGCATAAGGGCGTAAGTGACAAAGATATGTTATTTTCAGTCTTAACAAACTTATTGACATCCATATATTATATGCAAATTATGAAGTATTCATACGAGATAAAAGAAAACATCTTCCCCGAGCTTCGTTGCTGGCGTCTTGATGGCCAAAGGGCGTAACTGACATCATAATTCTATATTTAACATAAAAAGGGCTTTTGACATTACACTTCGTTTATTGTAACATATGAATACCAAACAACTCAATGTAAAATCCCATGCATGCTGACTGACTTGCTATGGCCAGCTTGTATGTAAAGAACCATTACAAAATTGTTTGTAAGTAGCAGACTGGACATTACCAAACATTTTAATAATATTCTCCAGCATTCCCTCAAACGGCCTTGCATAAACGGATTTTGAAAAACGATTCGAGCACGAGCTGTGGACAACCTATCTTGGGCCTGACTATAGTATCCCATCACGAACGATAGGGCATGAACAAAGAAAGAATAAACATATTTCAATACCGATTTGATTTTTTATATGTCCGAGTGGGAAATGAACGCTTACATAGCAAACTGAATTGCTGTGTCCCCGGGCTGGCTTTGAACGCTACAAAGTATGATACATTCCCATTTGTTTGCCATAAAAGTAGAGGGGATGGATGGATAGAGCTGGTGGACTGGCAGCATATCAAATCTAGAGCTCGCAGTACGCAGTTGCAAATAAAGCGCTACTGCTCAATGAAGTAAACGAAATGTACCACTAAAAATCTATTGTGATAAAAGGGTAGATAAACATAAGGCAACTTATATCTTAAAAACTACTGCATATATTTCATTTACTAATTTACTTTTGGTAACTGCAGCTAAGTAACAAGACGGTCTCCTGTGTCCGTCAAACACAACTGAACACACTGAGCCGCATTTATTCACAATCACAACATGAAACATGTATTTAGTATAGACTTCCTAGTATGGAAACAGGACGAGGTGGCGGCATCACTACACTACATGCAAAGTTTGACCACTATACAGGACAATATATGTGTCGGCATGATAGTTTAATGTATATGGGAGATTGAGCCCGCAACACTGTGACAATAATATGTGATTTTGTCGTAGTTTAACAAAAGAAGTCTTCGTCAAACAGTGAAAGTCGTCTTTGTTCCAAAGCGTCCTTCGATCATCATTATCCAAAAAAATGCTATTAAATAGTGTTGTTTGTTGCGGATAAACTTCAATGTGAGTGATGCCCAGTTATGCTTTTTGTCAATGAAGAAAGGGACTCTATCTTTACCTTAACTATCGGTTTCATAGTATTATACTTTTTAAGTACGCCAGGGTAATTGGACACCAAATTAATGTCAGTTAAGTGCCATGTTTGGGATTTATCTTGAGGATGATGACCTTTAAGACTTCCAATATGTTGCCGGCTGATAATTTTGGCAAACGTACAAAACAAATATTTTAAATCATATGACTGAATTATATAGTTTTGTGACTTACGCCATTTTTCCACTAGGCTATATTACATCAAGAGTCACAGCTCATGATCTGTAGTGATGTGACACTATAGACAGCCAAGCCCAAACTAGGTTGTCCACAGCTCCTGCTCGAATCCCTTTCAAAATCCGTTTATTGGATGAGCGTAGCGAGCGAAGCGAAGATTCCATTTCACTACACTGGAGAAAAAAATCCGGAATATTTTTTCTTCTTTCTTTCTTTTCTTTTTTTTCTTTCTTTTTTTTTTTTTTTTTTTTGTGTGTTTGTTAACACGATTCCGGCTAAAACCCATACTCCGATTGCAATGAAATTTTATGGAGGCCTTCGAAATCTCTGTACTTAGAACTGCCACGTTTTTTTGCGCAATCGGGAAAATTTTTCTTATAAAAAACGCAATTTTACGATTTTTTTCGATTTTTAAAAAAATTCTTCGACTTATAACACTTACAGCTTTATCCGATTGTAATGATTTTTAACAGAACCTTAATTTAATGAATTACGATATTCGTGTGAAATTTGAGCGTAATCGAAAAATTATTTCTCATGAAAATCGAAATTTTACGGGTTTTTTCTTTTTTAAAAAAAAATTCTTTGACATATAACACCTACTGCTTTATCCTATTGTAATGATTTTTTTATAGAACCTTAATTTTATGAATTAATATACTCGGTAAAATTTGAACGCAATCGAATAATTATTTCTTATGAATATTGCAATTTTACAAATTTTTTTCTTTTTTTAAAATTACGTAAAAAATAAGGATTTATTAAAAAAAATTAAGTTAATTTTTAATTTAATTTAATTTAAAAAAATCTTCGAATAAGTAATGATTTTTTTACAGAACAACAGAAAATTCGCATAACACATGAAGCTCAATGCACCAATTACGCTCATCCAACAACGCGGCGGGACTTAAGCGTTTTCCTAGTTATTTTTAACATGAGATGAGTTTTTCAAGCTTTGAATATGTTTAAACTTTCCAGCTCAAAACACACCAGATTTCGCCAAACTATGTCTATGCATGCCGTTTGAGAATGTCAGGGTAAATATTTATAAATTTGGTTATGTCCAATCTGCTACTTACAACGATTTTGTAATGGTTCTTTATATACAAGTGGCCATAGCAAGTCAGTCAGCATGCATGGATTTTACATTGAGTGTCTGGTATTCGTATGTTACAATAAACGTAGTTGAATGTCAAAGCCCTTTTTATTTTAAATACTTAATTATGATGTCAGTTACGCCCTTTGCCACCATTTATCAAGACGCCAGCAACGAAGCTCGGGGAAGATGTTTACTTTTGTCTCGTACGAATACTATATAAATTTTCATAATATGAAAGTCAATAAGTTGTTGAAACTGAAAATAAACATATCTTTGTCACTTACGCCCTTATGCCACCATGTGTCAAGACACACTGGTCGAAGAAAAGGGATCAATTTAACGTTACCGTCGTATGAATACATAATAATTTGCAGTTGCACATACGTATGTCAAAATGTATTGAAATTATTAAAAATATCATATTTTTTGGCACTTACGCCCTTTTGCCACGCATGGGTCGAAGCTTAAGACTGATTTTAACTTTACTTTCGTAGAAATATTTAATTTTTTGTAATATTAGTGCAAAAAAATGGTTGAAATTGAAAGTAACAAATTTTTGTCACTTACGCCCTTTTGTCACTATATCTCAAGACGCACGCGGCGGAGTGTAGGGACTTTCAACTATTGTTTAGAATGATCAACTGAACATGTGTGCAAATTTTCAGCTTGTTCCGGAAATTTTTTCCGGGTAAAACATACAAAATTTTCTTCCACTCCTGGGCTACTAATTTGGAAGAAAATGCCGTTGACCAATGAACAGTGGTGTTTGTTGTTTTTATTGGCTAAGTAATAAGTGATTGAGAAAGTAATCCGAATAACGATGTAACGAGAAAAAAAAAACAAAGAAGATAGTGTGGTTTGATGTTTTACTGAACTATTAATTTTGTTATTAATTTAATATTTTGTGGCATACCCCTTGAGGACAGTAAGAACTACTACCTCCTACGGGAATTTTAATCCGTAACATACTCATTATTTAGTGGAGAAACTCTTGTAAAACTTTATGTCGGGATGATTATTTGTGGGCATCGATCCGAGGCTACCGATCAGAGTCTCATTACGTCTCTCACTTGCGAGCTATCTCTGTCGGTAAATTAAGGCCTACTTAAATATCTGTAATCCTGAACGTTTGGGGAAATTGCTGTGATGATAGTATAGATCGCCTGGCATTCTTTAACGAAACCACACCACAACAAACACAAATCAGAGTTCAATACGTCCTACTTGCGAGCTATCTCTGTCGGGAATAAAGCCTACTTTGATTCTGTAACCTGAACGTTGGGCACTTGCTTTTTGAGCTGATTTAGT